>PVKC010048527.1:0-10882 GCA_004027635.1 Crocidura indochinensis | reverse complement strand
ATGACCTTTTGCATGAAAGGCAAACGCCTTACCTCCATGCTATCTCCAGGGCCCCTACATTTGTTATTATTGCTATATAATACTATTATTGTTCTTACTATCGCAAACATTACTGTGTATTACAATGTAGCATGTTACCCTGTACTTCTATAACAGCACTGTTACTGGATATTACTATTGCCATCATTTTACTATGTAGTAGTACTCTTGTTTTGTTTTGATTTTGGGGCCACAGCCAGCGGTGCTCAGGAGTTACTCCTGGCTATCTACTCAGAAATAGCTCCTGGCAGGCTCAGAGGACCACATGGGACACCAGGATTCAAACCAACCACCTTAGGTACTGGGTCGGCTGCTTGCAAGGCAAATACCGCTGTGCTATCTCTCCAGCCCCTGTAGTAGTACTCTTACCATGTATTACTATGCTACAGTACTATGTATTACTATTGTTACTGTTACTGTGGCCATTGTCCTTGTGAGCCTTCTTGGTTCACACTTTGCAGTCACTTCCACCACTAGCCTGTTCTACCCACAGAGTCAGCAATAATGACACTCTTTATAGCAAGGCTCATGGGACCACATGCAGAGGTCAGCAGCCTAGATGGCCCTTCAGTGTCCTTTCCTCAGTTGAAATGCTGACTCTGTTCTCTCCTTCCAGGAAGAGCTGATGGATTCAGCTGCAGGAATGTTCCTCCTGCCCAGCACAGGCACTGAGACACGTTTTGTCACGTTTTGTCTGATATGGATCAGAGCTATTTTGAAAAAGTCACACCAAGGCATCCTGAGTCACAGCAGGGTTTGGATGTCATCTCGGCTCTGGATGGCATCAGGCATGATCCTGGATTGTGCCCTGAAGTGGGCCGATATAGTCAGTGAGGAACCAAGACAGACAATACCCAAGAAGAAGCTAGGCACATCACTCACACACTTTACCTGGTGGCAGGCAACTGTCCATATGATCACAGGTGACAGGCCGCTGTCTCACACGATCATGGGTGAAAGGGCACAGAGGCAGATGGGGGAGAATGAAAAGGAGGGATATTCAAGGTGGTGGTGTCTGATCTGGACTGCGAAGGCAGGTGAGGCAGGTTCAAGAGAGAGTGCTTAACTTTCATGCACAAGACTCCAGTTTGATGTCTGGCACTCCCCATGTTCCTCCCAAGTTCTGCCAGGAGTGATTCCTGAGCACAGAGCCAGGAGTAAGCTCACCACCACTCATATGACCCCTCCAAATTATGCTAAGAGAAACAGCTTTGCAGTATTGTGAAAATTTTGCATTAATGTGAAAAATAGTAAAGTGTCTGGGGCTAGAAGAGATAGTGCAGAAAAAGAAAGAAAGAAGAAAGAATAACATGTATTGGAATATAGCCATGCCTATTTATTTAAGCAGTTATTGTCAGTACTGTTTTTCACTCTCTGCAAGAAAAAACCTATATTCCATAAAGCCTAAAATAGGTACTTGCTGAACTTTTCAAAAAAAATGTTGATTTTTACCTAAGAAATCTTTCTTTTTTAGGAACAGGGGTACCCCAATTTGTTTTCTTTTATCTGCCTTTTCTCTCTCCTTCTCTCTCTTTATCTTACATCAATTTTGTTCTTCCTTTTATATTTATTACTTGCTATAAAAATCATCTTATATTGCTATAATACATCAAATACATCTCTGAAAACTTAAGCTTTCTTTTCCTTTGTCTTCCTTTGATCACTGTCACCTGAGCAAAAATGAAACCACCATTAGCCTCTAGAAGAAGACCTGTGAAGCCATACGAGACATAATTCAAAAAGGATGTGACTCCAACTTCTTTTTTCACTTGTTACTAAAGTAAACCTGAATTTTGTTTAACAATGACTTGATGCTGGTTTCACTGGATGTAAAATGTTCTAAACATCAGTAAGATATGAAAGTCTTTTCCTGGATGGGTAAATAAAGTGTTATTGCAGCCAAAAAAAAAAAAAAAGAAAAGAAGGAAGGAAGGAAGGAAGGAAGAAAGAAAGAAAGAAAGAAAGAAAGAAAGAAAGAAAGAAAAAAGAAAGAAAGAAAGAAAGAAAAAAGAAAGAAAGAAAGGAAGGAAAGAAAGAAAGGAAGAAAGGAAGGAAGGAAGAAAGGAAGGAAGGCAGGTTCGGAAAGATAGCATGGAGGTAGGGCATTTGCCTTGCATGCAGGAGGACGGTGGTTTGAATCCCGACGTCCCATATGGTCCCCCAAGCCTGCCAGGAGCCAGTTCTGAGCATGGAGCCAGGAGTAACCCCTGAGTGCTGCTGGGTGTGACCCCAAAACAAACAAACAAAAAAAACAAAAACAAAAAAGAAAGGAAGGAAGAAGAGAGGGAGGGAGGGAAAGTGCCTGTAGAAGATAAATTGTTTGAGTAGTAATTCTCACCACTGTATAAACTTAGGAGCATCATAACTAAGTTAAGATGGCACAAAGAAAGTACCAACTCTGAAAAGCAGGTTGCTGGAAGATTCTCTGGGTCCCAATATACTTGATCCTCCTTTCCTTTTTTCACTCTTTTAGTTTCTGGGGTCCACCCAACTGTTCTCAGAATTTACCAGAACCCAAGGGCCTGGGCAAGAGGAGAAACTATGCCTGGAGCTTGGCTGGCCACCTCCACCTCCCCCTCACCTCCTGCCATGGTGCTGGGGAAGGACACCCAGCAGCCTGTGAGTCTTCACCCTCGAATGTGTGCGACCGCCTCTCCCATCTCCTGTGGGTGCAGCAGGGTGGCCAGGGACAACAGGGGCACTGAGAATTGAGCTGTCTAGTACCAGACCAGTTTTGTTCTCCTTAATAACCATTTTTTCCAGTTTTCTGTAGTACACTTGGCAATACTCAGAAATTACTTCTAGGTCTGTGTTCAGATAATAACTTCTGGCAGTGCTGGAGAATCAAATGGAATATGGGGACTGAACCTGGGTCAGCCACAAGGCAAGTGCCCTGCCCACTAGGCAATCACTCTGGCTCTCCCATCAGATGTTTCTGAACCTGTTTCCGAATCTCTGTCTCCTGGGGAAAAGAATAGACCAAGGAATTAACTGGCCGGCAGTTATGTTGAGTAGTCATCGAGCGAAGCATGAGTATCTGGATAGTCAGGGTATGGCCACATATCATGGGGAATGCTGGGTCAAAACCATAAGGGCAGACAAAATCACAAGCACAACTTACAACTGCACATTCCTGTGTCCCCAGTTGATGGACCCTCTGCTCCCACGAACTTCCTTGTCTGAGTCTGTGCCCAACAGAGCAGGGGCCCATTTTCCAGTGTGTCTGCAATCTCCTGGCTTCTCCTCCTTGTAAGTTTTACTAAGACACTCCACTGTGGCAACTACTTTATGAAATTTCCTCAAATATATAATTTGTATCTGTTAGGACACAACTCAGTGACAGAGGACGGAAACCTTCCCAAATAACAGTGTTTAAAATCAATTTCATATACAGGAAAGACACGGACTAGTCAGCCCAAGGCACACTGGCACCCGTGCCCCTTTTCCTCATGGTCTGTTCACTTAGTACTTTACATTGTGGCCCCAAATGGCTGCTGGAGCTCCAGTCCTGGTGTCTACATTCCAGCATGGCAGCATGGTAGAAGGAAGAGGATGGAAGAGTAATTGAGCCCCAGCAGTCTAGCCTCCTTTTCTAGAGCCTTTGCATTCTAAAATGTTTCTTTTATGAGCCAGAACCTGTTAAGATACACCTCACTACTACTTGGTTTCTGTCCCAGTTATTTTCAAAGAGGGGAGGGAGGACAGTGTTGCTGCTGTATCTGCCCAGCCAATCCTTGGCCTGTGGTCACTATGTCCCCTCCTGCTTCCAGAAGTCCTCAATGCCAAGAGACAGCAGCACAGTTCTGCAGCCCGACTGCTGAACTAGCTCCATTCTCTCTTACATGCCTGGTCTTCCCCCTATTTTCCCATCCTCTGAAACTCCAGTTCCACCTTTGTATTTGACTAGTCTGGCCTGTCCTTCCTCTCAAGACAACCCTTCATTCCTGGAAAACTGCTCTAGCTAAGACCAGAGGTGCCCTCTGCCCTGGAAAGAGCTCAACTTTTCCTCCTAAACCCCACAGCAATGCTCAGCACAGAGATGGCACATTCTATGGCAGTGACGGCTATCCTTTTTGAGCCCGAGTACCCAAACTTCCACACAATGCCCAGTCCACCCAACGGCCAGTCTGGCCCTGTTGCCAGGTGAGGTGCAAAGCAGACACTGGCACACTTGCCTCCCGCCACGCCGAATATCTTAATTGCGGACCTTTCCACGTGCCAGCTGCAAGGCCTTTGCATGCCACCGCTGGCACACGTGTCATAGGTTCGCCATCGAGGGTCTATGGAAATGAGGCAGCAGGAGGCAAAAATGCTGACAATGTCTCCACGGCGGGCTCTACCCTGGCCTCCCATGCTCAACTCACGGGATGCCTCAAGGGAGGACAATATCTTCTCCCCAATTCTGCCCATAGTGTCTCAAGTCTCCCCTCGAGCAGCTGATCAGCCTGAGCACAGACACCCGCTGCCCCTTGTGACCCCAAAGTGTTCAGGATCAAAAGCCAGGAGGACTGGTCCTTAGTGGGAAGCTTGCGGTTAGGGCAGTGAAGGAATCACTATGACAATGAGAGTGGGAAGTGATCACTCGGGACAAGAACTGGGTGCTGAAAGGAGGTAAAGTGGTATGCACAGTACCCCTTCAGTAACAATATTGCAAACCAGTGTCTAAAAGGGAAAAAAAAGTGTCTGACAGAGGAAGGCAGGAAGTGGGAAAGAAACTGGGGGACACTAGTGGAGGGAAGTGGATACTGGAGAAAGGATGGTGTACAAGTGGCAAACATCCTCTGAGACTCAATCCTGAACAACTTTGCATCTCACAATGATTCATGACATTAATAAAAAAAAAAAAGTTTGAGGGGCTGGAGAGATAGTGCAGCGGTAGGGCATGAAGGAGGACAGTGGTTCAAATCCCAGCATCCCATATGGTCCCCCAGCCTGCGATTCCTGAGCATAGAGCCAGGAGTAGCCCCTGAGCGATGATGGGTGTAACAAAAAAAAAAAAAAAAAAGCAAAAACAACAGAAAAACAAAAGTTTGAGATATCTTGGCCCCATGCATTCCCTGCAATCCCCATTCTGTCTTCACTGGCACCACCAACACCCCCTGCACCCCCAAAGAGGAAATAACTTGAGAATATATTTGCCAGCATGAAAAAAAGAGAGCTTCAAATTCTTTGGGGTGGGGTTGGGGTCATATCCCGTGGTGCTCAGGGGTTACTCCTGGCTCTGCACTCAGAAATTGCTCATGACAGGCTCTGGGAACCATTTGGGACACCGAGAATTGAACCAATGTCTGTCCAGGGTCGGCCAAGTGCAAGGCAAACGCCCTACTGCTGCGCTATCTCTCCTTCCTGCTGAATAGTACAAGGTAGGGAGGGCACTTCTGCATCCCATATGGTTCCTCAAGCACCACAGGAGTGATCCCTGAACACAGAGCTGGAGAAAGCCCTGAGCACTGCCCAAAACAAAAACAAAAACGCACTAACCCCGGCATCCCTGGCTGCCTGATAGAAACATTTTTGAAGCCGAGGTCCCTGGGACTCAGCTGGCTGAGGTTTCTGCATCTGTTAATAAATGTAGGGAGAGTGATAAGTGGAGGCAGTAGCTGGTCGTCAGAGTCCACCCAAATCTTCCTCTGCCCACAGAGCCAGAGCCTGGCAGGGAATGCCCAGCTGACCCTCTGCTTCTGTCCCCCAGGAACTGATGAGGGCCAGGAAGCAACTCGGCAGCTAAGGGGCTCCCACTGGGTGTGAAAACTGTGCCTCAGAAGCTGCTATAAAAAGGAGCAAAAATAACAGCTGTGCCTCTTCGTCTGCTTTATGGTCCCCATCCCACTTATCACACACATATCCTGCAATACCTACTTGTTCGCACATCCTCCCAGCCTCTTCCTCCAGCGGAAGTTACTTAAAATAACCCCCATTGCTCAGGGTCGGCCTCCTGGTCCTGCAGGGCTGCAACTGCACCCAGAAAGGATGAGGGTCCTCCTGAACCAAAGGAAGCGGCAGGGGATCCCCACCCTGGACTGGTGGGCAGTACCATGCCCTCCTCCCCCACTGAGGGCCCAGCATACTGAGCATTTACCTAAGGGTACGAAGGGAAGGAGAGAAAAGAAGAGAGAGAGAGAGAGAGAGAGAGAGAGAGAGAGAGAGAGAGAGAGAGAGAGAGAGAGAGAGAGAGATCTGGACCAGGAGAAAGATGTGGATTCTGATCCCATCAGTGATGTCAAGTCAGCATGTTGGGTAAACAGGGGTCTCTGCTCTCTGCATCCCAGACTCTGCACCTGTGCAATCAATGCAAGTTCCATGTCAGAGGCCTGTATCCTTCTGTCTTGCCTCCTACACATTGTAGTTTCCCACTTGGGTTTGCCTTGTCACACAATGAAGACTGGATGATTCTCCCAGCCATCCAGCAATCCTACCATACTCTCCACACAGCCACTAGGTTTCTCCATGCTAAACCCCATTTTCTGTTTAAAAACACCAGTTACTTTCCACTGCATCCAACTCTGTCCCTGGGGACACCAAGGCAACCAAGCTCACTCTCATCCAACATTGAGTTACATATATTTATTAAACATCTGCTACATGCAAAGTTCTGTTCTAGGAAATGCAATTAAGATCTAGTGCAGGGGCTGGAGTGGTGTCGAAGAGGTAAGGCATTTGCCTTGCACGTGGCTGATCTGGGACAGACCTGGGTTCGATCCCTGGTGTCCCATATGGTCCCCCAAGCCAGGAGCGATTTCTGAGCACATGGCCAGGAGTAACCCCTGAGCATCACTGGGTGTGGCCCAAAGACCAAAAAAAAAAAAAAAAAAAGAAAATTCCAGCAGTACAGTGATCAGACCCACTGGGAAGCTGAGATGTCGCTAGCAAGTGACTGTGACTAGGAAACCCATGCCTCCAGAATGTGATCTTGGAAAGGGAGGTCCAATTGGGTCATAAAATTTGGGGGGTGGGGCACACCGGGTTTCTCCTGGCTGTGCGCTCAGAAATCAGAGGACCATGTGCTATGTCCAGATCAAAGGTAGGTTGACTGCGTGTAAGACAAACATCTGTTGTGTGTACTGTCTCTTCGATAGCTCATTACTTTTAAATTTATTTTGCCGTCTCCAGGTTATTTTTGGAAGAGCTCAAGGGACCATGAATCAAATATGATTTTCCCACCAGATATCTTATGATACTGGGTTAATAACTACTATATAATACAGAGGTGTCCAGTACATATCTAAAACAAATTCGATGGGTTAGCAGTTTTGATAAGGTTAAGTCACAGAGCTGAGCCATTTCTGTTTGTGGGTTTAGGGGGATAAAGGGCCTTAGAAAAAAAAATCTGGGGCCTAAGTGGTGGCGAAAGGAGTAAGGTGTCTGCCTTACCTGTGCTAGCCTAGGACGAACCATGGTTGGATCCTCCGGAGTCCCATATGGTCCCCCAAGTCAGGAACAATTTTTGAGCTCATAGTCAGGAGTAAACCCTGAGCGGCACCGGGTGTGGCCCAAAAACATAAGAAACAAACAAAAATATCTGCCCTCACTCACAGGCCTTCTTTTGTTTTGGGGCAGTGTTCAGGGATTACTGGCTCTGGGTTCAGAAAGACATTTGTGTTCTAAAAACTCCTTCCCCACCCCAAGACATTTGAAAAGGTCTTTTCATCTGTTTCCTGCTGGAAGTCTAAGGGACTTCTTTCTGTGTGTAAATTTAGGACCCATTTTAATCTTTGGGTAGGGGGTGAGGTGGGTGGCAAAATTTGTTTCTATTTCATGACATTCAGTTGTCTTTCCCCCAACTAAACTGTGTCAGTGCCTTGTTTTGTTTTTTCTTCAGCCATATCTGGAGGTACTCAGGGGTTACTCCTGGCACGCTTGGGGAATCATGAGATTCTGGGGACTGAACTCAGGGTGGCCACATACCTCCTTGCTATCTTTCCAGCCCCGGATTCCATTATTTCCTTGGACTAAACAAAGTACAAAGTACATTTTGCTTGCCCTCTGGATTTTTTTTTTTTTTTTTTTTGGTTTTTGGGTCACACCCGGCAATGTTCAGGGATTATTCCTGGCTCAATGCTCAGAAATCACCCTCAGCAGGGTCGGGGGACCATGTGGAATGCCGGGATTTGAACCAGTGGCATGTAAGGCAAACTATCTCTCCAGCCCCTGGATTTTCTTTAGTTTAAGGCTATCTCTTTCTCTCCTCCTATCTTTAAGTAAATTGACTACTATGACATACCGAAATGTAAAATTCCTTTTCTAAGAAAATTCAGCTACTTGGATCATCAAATCTGGGGGTTTTACTTACCTCTTCAAATGTTTTTTCTGTATTTCTCTTCCATTTAGCCTAGGGCCAAATTAGATATATTCTGGAATACATGCGTGAGCACACACACACGTACACACACACGCACACACACAGCCACATTGGATTATTTAACATTTTAATTGTTTGCCTTTGAATTTACTTTTTATTCTGTATCTGGTCTTCTGTTAGGCCAGTCAAATAAATATTTAATTTGATATTACCTTTTATTTTTAAAATACCCACCAGGCTCCTTTTGGGAGTCCTCCCCACCCCTTTTTTAACTTCTTGATTTTTCTTTATTTTATTTTGGGTTTTTGGGCCACACTTGTTTAATGCTCAGGGGTTACTCCTGGCTAAGCGCTCAGAAATCACCACTGGCTTGGGGGGACCATATGGGACGCCGGGGGATCGAACCACAGTCCTTCCTTGGCTAGTGCCTGCAAGGCAGACACCTCACCTCTAGCGCCACCTCTTCGGCCCCAACTTCTTGATTTTTCCATTTCTTTGGGCTTTTCTTGAAAGCAGAAACATATGTTCTAAAGTACTTATCTGAAAAATTAGTTTTGCCTCAGGTATACTTTTATTGACCTTTTTATATATTTAAGGGAGGTGTTCCCCTGCTTCTTCCATTAAACCCACTTTTTTTGTTTGTTTTTACTAAATGCCAAACTTTGTATAGAAAACAACAATAGGGTCTAAAGTGGATGATTTCTCTAGGAAGAGTTTGCCCAGGGTTGCTAGTTCACAGTTTCAATTTACCTCTGGTTTCAAAGTCTGGACTAGATATCCAACCTGTCTCTGATCTGATCACCAAAGGCAGCAGTCTCTTTTAGCCTGCCAGTTCAGCCCTGGCCTCCTGTGTCAGTGCTACTGAGGAACCCACTGTAGAAACTTAATTCTCTACCGGTAACGACCCAA
Source organism: Crocidura indochinensis (assembly GCA_004027635.1). Lineage (NCBI taxonomy): Eukaryota > Metazoa > Chordata > Mammalia > Eulipotyphla > Soricidae > Crocidura > Crocidura indochinensis. The sequence goes on along the minus strand of PVKC010048527.1, from coordinate 1,635 downwards.
GTGGATCCCCACACCAAAGCCACTTACTTACATGTAGTTGTCAGCCCAATTCTCTAAGAACAGGCTCTTCCATTCTCACCATGATAACCAGCTCACTGGAAAGTAGCCATTCACAGTTACTACACATGCCAACAGCTCATCAGTGTGTTTCCTCAAAACCTACCTGGTACCTACCTACTCACAATCACAGCAGGAATCCTACAAACAAAAGTCTGTATGCTTACCAAGGGAATCTCAGCTTTATAGACTTCAATGCTGTCATTGGACTCATAAATTTATGACCTTATACCTTCCTGTCATGGTTCAAATGTCCCCTCTAGGTGGCAATTCTTAACACAAAGAAGTCAGGGTGCACCATCAGTACTCACCCTTGAATGTGGGTTAATTAACACAAATTGCAGTGCAGGCTTAGAGTTGTTTGTTGTTTTATTTTTTATTTCTGGGCCATACCAAGTGTCACTTGGGTTACTTCTGGCTCTGTGCTCAGAAATCGCTCCTGGCAGGCTTGGAGGATCATATGCGATGCTGGGGATCAATCCTGGGTCAGTCCTGGGTTGGCTACATGCAAGGCAAACTCCCTACTGCTGTGCTTTTCACTCAGTGCTTTCACTCACTGAGTGTTGAATTCTGACTTTAATATTTTACTTTCAATGTTTTATCTTTTCTTATGTTTAAGTCAATCTTTGTAAGTAGTATGAAACCTTTTTCTTTCCTTTTTTCTTTTTTTCAGAAGAGAGAGCAAACCCAATGATGCTCAGGGTTCATTCCTGGCTCTGCACTCAGGAATCACTCCTGGAGGGCTTGGAGGACCATGTGAAGCCAGGGATCTAACCTGGGTCGGCTGTGTGCAAGGCAAGTACCAGAACTGTTGTACTATTGTTCTGATCCCAGCATTTAAGTCATTTAAACTGCTTAACACTTTGAGTTAAAAGTAGTAATTTACTAGCTTTTTTTTAACTATTTTTCATTATTTGTAGTGTTTAACCTTGAAATTATATATGTACTTAGAATCATTTCAATATATCTAATTAGTACTTGTATTGTTTCTGTCATCTTTGTAAATTTGCTGGTATTCGAAACCCATTTTTCAACAGTTTCTCATTTACTTCTCCAGTTATTAAAAGTTTAAGGGAAGTATTCTTATAGTATAACTGTTAGTATAAAGTTTGAGGGCCACATCCAGCAATGCTCAGAGCTTATTCCTGGCTCTGTGCGCAGGGATCTCCAAGGTGGTGCTCAGGGGTTACATGTGACACCAGGATCAAACCCTGGTCAACTACATGCAAGGCAAGTGTACTCCCCATTGTACTATCTTCACAGCAAAGGAGATACCCTTAAAAGTATATATTTTCTGGGGCTGGGCGGTGGCGCTGGAGGTAAGGTTCCTGCCTTGCCTGCACTAGCCTTGGACGGACCTTGGTTCAATCCCCCGGTTTCCCATATGGTCCCCCAAGCCAGGAGTGACCTCTGAGCGCATAGCTAGGAGTAAGTAACCCTTGAGCGTCACTGGGTCTGGCCCCCCAAAAAAACAAAAACAAAAAAAATATATATTTTTTTCTACAATATATTGTATATAGCAGACACTCCATAGTAAAATGATAGGTAAACAAGGTTGTTTATCCACTCACATATAAC
>PVKC010048526.1:0-10872 GCA_004027635.1 Crocidura indochinensis | reverse complement strand
CCCACTTTGTCCAATACAATGTTATTTAAATTATTTTCATGATTTTCATTATTATTTATTCTCTTCTTCAATCATCTGTTAAATATTTCATTTTATTTTATTTATTAACTTTTGTTTTTGTTTTATAGATTACACCTGGTGGCGATCAGGGGTTACTCTTGGCTTTCTGCTCAGAAATCACTCCTGGCAGGCACAGAGAGCCATATGAAATGCTAGGATTTGAACCAAAGTCTGTCCTGAATCGACTGCAAACACTCTACCACTGTGCTGTCTCTTGGCTCCATCATTTGGTTTTAGATTTTGGGTATAGCGCATACTCCAGCTTCTATGCTCTGGGACCAATTCTGGCAGGGCTTGGGGGTCCAAATGTGGTACCAGAACTGACTCTGGATCACTTTAAGCAAGGCCATCATCTCCTGCATTATCTTTCCAGTTCTCCTACAAATATTTATTAGATGGCTTTAGTTATGACACAATAATATAATATAATAAAAAATAAATAAGGCACGATTCTTGTCCTTAAATATCACAGACTCCAACTGGAGAACTAAGTTATGCAACTTGCAAAAACAGAGCAAAAGGAGAGTAAGTGAAGACCTAATTTTTCACGCTTCAGAGATGTCTGGTGGTAAGAAAAAGCTGAAAAAACCGTCATCCTCACAGTCAGTCCAAAGTGGAAAGAGAAGTAAATCAAGTCTAGGAGAAATAAGTAGGGTTCTGCAGAAGGGGTTAAATCAGAGGTAGAAATTTCTTTGGCTCAGGACTCCAGACAAAGACCTTAGTAGATGATAGAAGTAGGCTACATGTAAAGAACTGTAATGGAGTAGAGGGATGGATAAAGTAAGATAGTAATCGGGGACCAGGGGGAACTGGGTACTTCAGCAAAGCCATCAGTGATAGCAGCAAATTCTTAGCTCCATGTTTCTGCTGCTTGGTGGAATGGAAGGCTGCCAATCTGATTTTCTCAAGAGAAGCTACAAATGGAAAATTTTAAATCAATCCTCCTCATTTTTAAATACTGGCAGCCAATTAAATGATTTCAATAATCTGAGGACCACGTATGTTGGGGTTAAACAGGGGGCATTAATGTGGCCACTTTAGGGCCAGTTGGTGACTGTGTTTGCCAGTGGGAGATATGTAATATTTGGGGATTGAAGGATTAGCATAAACTTCTCAGTACAAGAGGATATAATAGCACAGATCTAGAATTTTCTTTTGATTTTGCTTTTTGGTATACTGAATGATGTGAGAAATAATAGAAGGGATTTGAATTAAGTCACACAGAAAAAAGTTTATGAGGGATATATAAAGTCTTCAATGGTTGGCTCATGTTTGCTAAAAGCCTCTAGCATTTTGCTGTACTCAACTGAAATGAGATTTTTTTATATGCCATTAAACTATATCCTGATGTTTGAACTAAACGGTTTCACTGATCAAAGGGATTTGCTTTCAAATGACCCCCTTTGCCACTCTCAAAATTTATATGAATGCTATGTGGCTAAAATCTTCTACTACAAAACAGACTAAAATGTGACTTTGGGGATAAAAAAGTATTTTAGAGTGCAATTCACACTCAACAGACACAAATTGATTTAGAACTATGGAGTTTCTTACAATTCCCTACGAAAATTGAGTTTTTATTTGAAGTTAAGCTAGTGGGTATCAATTTGAAGCTAAATTTTAATCCATATAATGCAGCTGAAAAAATAATCTTTGTATTTTTATTCCGTGTACAAAGTAATTTTGAATGTCTTTTTTTGAATACTTTTTTCTATATCTCGATTTATTTCTATATTCAATTCTAGAATTTCATCTCTAATATGTTTTGTAAACTGTACATCAGGAAATGTAAGCATAAAGTGTTTGTCTTGATAATTAAATCGTCTATCTGAGACTTAACATCTTTCCTATTTTCTTAGCACCTCACATAGGATTTTATCTAAAGGTCTCAAATAAATCTGCTTTGTTAAATTATGATCTTTCTACAGGAAAAAAGTAATCTATACAATACTATTTACTTAAAGAACATATTGTACTTATTAATCTAGTGTCTAGATAAAAATAATATATTGATCTAGATAGAGTTTTCATGGTTCATTTTAAGCAGGTACTTAATATAAAGAAAACAAACAACTTTATATTTAACCATTTTGGGGAGGAAAAAATAGTACAGTCAGCACATGCCTAACTCAGGTTTGGTCCCTAACATTCAATATGGGCCCCTGTGCACCTTCAGGAGTGATTCCTGAGTGTTGAGCCAAGTGTAAACACTGAGAATCCCTGGATGTGGCCCCAAACAAAAAGCTAATAAATTCAAGCAAAGAGAATCCCACAGTAAGTCAGTTTCCTGTTATAAGAAACTGGAAACTGACATTTCATTCACCTTGCCTTTACTTATCCACTCTAGCAATTATGTACACATCTCTGTCTGGGTTTATTATATTCTGTGACCTTGATGATTGCCTCCATATTTTTCGCTTTGTCTAAGGATAGTCACACTTAAAAAAAAAATAAAACATTAGAAGAGATGGGACAGAAGATAGGGCAGTTCTCTGAGCACTGCCAGGAGTTCCTGAGTACAGAACCCTAGTATACCATGAGCACACCCAGTATGATACATGCCACCAAAAAGAGACTATGGAACCAAAATTCCTAAAAAATGCAAAACATGGGAATGGAGAGATAGCATGGTGGTAGGACATTTGCCTTGCATGCAGGAGGACTATGACTTGAATCCTGGCATCCCATATGGTCCACTGAGCCTGCCAGGAGTGATTTCTGAGCATAGAACAAGGAGTAGCCCCTGAGTGCTCCCGAGTATGACCCAAAAACCAAAAAAAAAAAAAATATGGCATATACCTTCTTTACTCCTAGTGCAATAAGTTAAAGCCTATAGAGAACTGAATAATGAAAATAAGTAAAACACAACTTTTTTAGAGTAACTCTATTATAAATGCTCTGACCAAATGTTTATAATTGGTGGACTTTTGATTTACATGAGTAGAACTTTGGGCTTGGTAAATCTCAATCTTTCTAAAAACTAATGATTTTCATCTCAAATATTTAATCATTTTTATCTCCAATATTTAATCAATTTATTTCTCATCAAGTTAATTCAACTACAGATATTAAAAATATAACTACTGTAATAGATTAAGATGTTTTGCATTTTAATAAAATAAAAAATTCCATCCTTTTGAAAAAGAAATCTTTTAGATAGGGTTAATTTTAGCAATGTTTAGTGAACACACACGAAACATAGAACTGTTTAATACTGTATACTAAAGCCTTGAGTTCCTAGTAATTTTTTGTTTTATATATATATATGTTTTGAAATATCTATAATGTTTGTATGTTTCATGATTGTGGTTTTGCTAAAGTTGTATCCTTGTACTTGGCTGACATGATAAACTGTATGAGGCCGTAATATTTGAATGGATTTTCTTCTTCTTCTAAAATCATATAGGTTTACGTTTTAGGAGCAAATAGTTTCTTTCTTGTGAGTAAAATATTTTCTATACCGAGCACATTTCCTAGCACACAGGAGGTGTAAAGATCGCTAACTGAATAGATGGCTAAGTAGGTAGATTAGTAGATGCTATACTCTATATAGAGAATATTAAACATTTACTCACTATATTACATTTGCACCTGCACACCATTCCATATCAAGACAATATTTTACTCTTTTATTTATATGAAACTCTATGGAAGTTTAATGTCTTAAAAATTCAAGTCTTCTATAAAATAAGCAATACTGATCATATCCTAATTTGGAACTCTGAAGTCATTTTTTAAAAAATGGCTTGATCACCTCTAATCACTAAAGTAACATCTATCGTAGTTCTTATAGACAAAGTTAGGTGACTGTGGTTCAGACATTAGATCACTCTCCATAATTATTATAAAATCAAATCTATGCCATAGTTATTCTGTTCCACAATGCCCCGCTGAGCTTTATATATTAAAATGATCTGTAGAACAGTTTAAAGTGTGACCTTTTGACTATGATGTACATGATAAACGCTTTGAATATTTTTCCAATAGAAAAAGTTTAGATGGCTATCAAGAACAAAAACAACGTTGACCTCTCATGTCGTTAGGAAACAATATACACTTGTAGAATCTACACGATCTTATTCAAATCATTCAGACTTAGCTTTAAAAATAATATCAGCAGCCTAGGACATATCAAGATATCTAACAATTCACTCAAAGTTGGAACCAAGTGATACTGAAAGTATTGATAAAAGAAAGTAACTCTAGATGAAACATTAAAGGAAATTAGACGTCAAGATTAGACTTTTCAGATTTAATGACTACTTCTCAAACTCACTATATAAAGCAATGGAATCCTTTTACAGGAGTATTTCATGGTTTCTGAGCAACTTTGAAAGTGGACTAAAATTGCAAAACTTTCTCTCATGGAATTTAAGTTGAGATTTCTGAACAAAGTTAATTACAAATAAATTATCACACAGAAACATGTATATAATGATGGGGTGTGTAATTGTTTTAAGAGATGCGAGGAAAGGGTATAACTGAAGAAATTTTTCAGAAAGGTATAGGCAGTTTTGAGTAACACAAATTCCTTGCCAAGTTATTTTTCATTGCAATGAATAGTTTCCTATAGAATATTTTACTAACTCATCAAGGTCTGTAAAGATTATTCAGATACGACTTAACCAATTTTATCAGCCATGTCTACCCAGCCAGGAAAAAGACAGAATGCCAATTATGATACAAATCTCTATACTGTGCTTTAGAAAGTCAGACATCAAGTCTTTCAAATGGACCATATCGGTAGCTTTTATAATTAGAAAGGGACTACAAAATAAGCTTTCAGTTACCTAGTTAAAAATGACATTAAAATAAAAAACAACAACAGGGAAACAGCTTTCCATTGCAGTGAACTATAAAACATACCCATCTATGAGCTACTAAAGAGATGTAACGTTTACTTTCTTTGCCTCTTAGTCTGATAAAAAAGATATTTAAATATTAAGCAATTAAGGAACACCTCACAAATGCTGTGAATGTTCATGTTTTCTTATAAGGAGGAACACAGAAAGGATCATCAGGGAGACTATTGTATAGTTTCCTTCTTAGATAATTTGATTATACATACAGTTACTCTGCATCTTATTTTAGCACACAACCTTGGAATCCTTTCTGAATTGGTCCGTGAGTTCTTTAAGGTATCCCTTTAGGAGAACCATTTTGACACCCGGTTTTAAGAGAGCCCATAAGCTTCCACATTAACACCCCCAGACACAAAGCTTCTGTGAAAAAAAAAATAGTCAGAGGAATAAGCGATACTTACAGCACTTCTAAGTCCCTCAGAGCCCTAAACGCCCCATCTTCAATACAGCTGATCTGGTTGTAATCCAGTTGCCTGTTAAACAGATTAAAATACATGTAAAAGGAGAAGACTTCAGGGTTAGGGGAAGGGAAGACTCCCGAAGCACTGCCGGCACTGCCGGACCCACTCTCCCCACTCCACTCATCTGCTTCAAGAATGTCACAAACCATTCTGGCCTCAGTGCCGCCACTGAAATCTCTTTTTGTTCTGAACTGTCTGTGCAAATAGCAGCCTTTGGAAAGCGCCAGTAAATAATAACTGCACCTTATATTAAATGCCATAGGAATGCAATTTCATTACATCAAGAAAAGCTATCCATTAAGAGCTTTCAGCGTCATCTCGCTGAAACAATTTCATTAAGGTAAAGGACTGTAAATCATTTAATGTCAGATGCACCCCTCAGTGACCTAACAGAATCCATTTATCAGAGCAGCCCAGCTGCATGTTAATTTCCCTATCCTTGGCAAGAAAGAGCAGAGCCAGGCGACTTTTAGGTTTTGCTTCTTCTTTTTTTTTTTAAAGCAATTTTTTTTTCTTGGAGAATTCCAAAACGAGCAAGAAGAAGAATGTAGTATCCTTTCTCTGCTATTACCCAAGCCAGGGATGCACTTTGGAAAGCTCGCAGTTATTCTAAGTTAAGCTTTTCCTGTTTCATAATTTTGAATCTTTATCATAAGATGCACATTTGATACGTGATCCATACAGCATCTTTATTACTTGGGGACTTTTCACATGCTCCCGTTCTCTAGAAGTTAAGTTTTCTTTTAAAATAAAAAGTTGATTTAAATTTTTTTCTCCAAAATGTTCATTTCCTTCCCAATTAAAAATGTGTCTAGCGACAACTCGAACGCATTATCTCTGTATTTACAGTAAGAACTTTAATGCTATTTTAGTTCATTCAAATAGCATAAAATGCAAACAAATGAAGCTTCTCACTTAGTTTAAGTGGCTATTTGTAAAATGAAAGGGTTGAAAAAGAAGGCCACTTAAAATTTGTTTGCCTGCTTTTCCCAGCCGTTTTTAAAAATTAAATTGTCTTTATTTGCATCAAAGTATTTACTTGGTTAAAAATGAATGGCTAAGCACTGACTTCTATTTTCTGTATTTTTAATTTTTTTAACAAACAGCAGTTGTTTTAATCTAATAGCTTGATATTTAGTGAAAGATATATTTCAATAAAATAATTTCAATGCTTCATTTGCATCGGATACAAAATGTTTGGTGAAATAGGTGAGTTCTCAGTATTTTATGCCTGGAGGAGAATGTCTATGTGTAGTTCCATGGACATGAAAAAATACATCTTCCTTGAAACCCAGAATTTAGCAAAATAGCTAACTGACAGTTGAGTTCTATACTTAAAGAATTATTCAAACAATGTCATAAAACATCTCCCTGTGTCAAAGGACCACTGAAAGAATGGTAACATTATTTAACCCAGTGATTTTCAGAGGGTCTTTTTTTTTTTTTTCAAATTCCTTAGTTTGGAAATTATGTACATAGAAAATGGCTCATGAAATATACATCTCATTTTTGAAAATGTCTCTAGGGAAACACAATCATACAACACTACCTTGATGCCATGTAATGGTACATGTAAAGCAGGCTCTTGTTTTCTCTCTCACTCTCTCTCTTCCTATCAATCTATCAGCGAATCCTTGAGATAATACAATTTTATTGCTTTTCTAAACTAAGGATTATCCCCCAATAACAATAACAACTACCACCCATATTACTGTAACAGCCTAAAGCATTTCTACTTATTAGGAAGCAAGGCAGAAATGTAATTTCATTTCTTGAAGACTTTGAAAGTCTCATGACGTAATGTGGCTGTACTGGTTCCAAGAAACCACTTCCATGGTTAGCACTTTTGATTTTTACGGATGAAATTCATTTAACAATTAAGTTAATAGCCTTTTTATTCTAAAGTGCTAAATATATATCTACACTACAATTCTCTAACCTCTTGAACAATTTATCAAAGCCATTTAAATTAGCACAATGGCATGAAGTGTTACCCTTGACACCCTACAAAAAAGAGAAATTGTTTCCAGACAAATTGGCAAAATCTTTTAATGCTATCAAATTTGCCTAATGCAGCCTCCAGGTTAATCAGCAGAAGGGTGAGCTGTATGTTTGCCCATATCTTATTATCCTGAGCTGTCAATGTATAAATCAGGGCTGACACATCTTCTTTTAAATCATGCATACTATACACAAAGGGGAGGCCCTCTCAGGCCAGAAAGCACTCAAGCAGATCTTACCCCACAAGCACTAGAAGGCAGATGACTCTCTGACCCCCAAAGAACTTGAAACTCATTGGAATTGTTGGTCATTTCACCCCTCTTACAAGACTCATGGTTACATGCTGCTTTTTTCATTCTACCGGAAATCGGTGTGATCGATAATGCACAAAAATGTTAAAACGCTTTAACTGTCATACGAACCAAGTTTCTCCTCCAAAAGTTTGCGCTCTCTATGTGTATTGCAGCACATATATCCGTTTTTGGAGAATGAAAGTATTTTATGAAAATAACCTTCTCGTAACAAAAGACCAATAAAAATAACACAATAAATATTTTTGTTTGCTTGCTTTTATTTTTTCATCAAATTGTGGAGTAATATTTAAAGGGACGTTTATGGAGGTTTGTGCTTTCGAGAGAAATCTTTCTTGTATGGAACTCCATTTGTCTGCATATGGCTCAAGATAAACAATGTCAAAACAGGGCAAAAACATAATTTATTTCAGGGTTTCTGGACTATTTTTCTGCACCTTGTTTCTCTCATCCTGCTACTTTTTTCTTTTCTTTTCTTTTTCAGAGTACTTGTGCTTTTGATAAACAGAAAAAAAATGGCCAGTTCTTGACTATAAATATAGCGACAAGCTGGCTCTTTGAATGTTATTTCTAATTGTGCTACGAAATTAGTTTGAATCTTGGAATCTCTATGAGGAATTTGTGTATGTTTCCCCAAAATAGAATTCAGATGGGTCCCGGGAGATAGCATGGAGGTAAGGCGTTTGCCTTTCATGCAAAAGGTCATCGGTTCGAATCCCGGTGCCCCATATGGTCTCCTGTGCCTGCCAAGAGCAATTTCTGAGCATCGAGCCAGGAGTAACCCCTGAGCACTGCCGGGTGTGACCCAAAAACCAAAAACCAAAAACCAAAAAAAAAAAAAAAAAAAAAAGAATTCAGAGGGGTCGTGGAGTTAATTTCTTGAAAATGCAGTATTATTCAAATTCTAATATAGGATTCTTTTAGACCTTTAGCAAATATTAATCTAGCAGATGACACTCCTAATTTTTTTTCTTTTTTGCCAGCCAGACAATGTTCAGGGGTTACTCCTGGCTCATGCAGGAATTAATCCTGGTGTTACATAGGGGACCATCTGGGATGCTGAGGATAAAATTGAGACCTGTCCATGCAAGTTCTTGCTCTACCTTTTATACTCTCACTCCAGTCCACACCCCAAACTTTGTCTTCTCCTGTCCTATCTCAAATCTCTCTCCTTCAGTTCAAATTTTAAATCCCTTCTCCAATTAATTCTTCACTGTCTTAGTTTGAAAGGTTGTGTTAAAGAAACTATTTTATCTTTAGTTTCATGAAATGGTACAAAAGCCAAATAATTTTCAAGACTCTATTATCATTAACATTTTAGGATTCCCTTTTAGGGTAGCAATCATTCTGCTTCTACTAATCTGGAATAACTCTCCAAGGCCCATTTAAATTTTTCTAGAGCTAGTAAATTTATTGTCAGAACCTTTAGCATATAAAAGGGACCCTGCATTTAAGAAGTGTACTGTTTGCTCTGTACACATGGAGTTTGTAAAGGCATTCTGGTTTTCTGTAACTAAAAATAGTTTACACCTAGTTTTAGACTTTAAGTAATTTTGTATGAGAAAAAATATGCAAAACTGCTAAAAATAAAATGAAAAAATAGATATATTAAATGACAAAAGATAAAACATTTGTTTTCTTGGCATTCAAAAATATAACTGGAGCCATCATGTTTATCCTTTTAAATATTTGTCTGGGATTTTTTTTGTTTCCCTCATTTTTTCATTCTTTCCTTCCTTAATTTGTACATCATGCTGTGTTTGAGTTACATTTATGAACTGTATTTCTTTGCCTTCAAATTAATGTTAGTTGGTTTGGTCTTTACCCATAAAAATATGTGTACTTAACTGCAGCAGTACTCAAGAAATAAGATCTTATAATTAATTCATCTTTTTATGTGAATTTACGTACCATAAAAATAATATACTTAAGTCTGAAACAATAGGGAACATAAGTATATTTAATGATTTCTAAGCCAGGCAGAGCTTTCCAATGTGTCAACAATGTTATTACAACTATCATCTGGTTTTTCAGATTATGATCAGGTTCTAGGAATGGAGGTTTGATTTATATTTATATTATTAATAAGACGTGATAAATTTTGAAAATTTACTTGACACATCAGAGTGTCTGTGACCAATGTAGAGGAAAAAGAAACATTTTGCCACTTCACAAAAACTTGACATACCATGTGGCTTGAATCAAGCACTAAAATGCTGTTGGAGTTTCTTAAAAAAAAACACACAAAAAAATTCTGAAAATACTGTTAAGGATATGGACTTTATCTTCTCTGTTTCTCCCCCTGTGTTTATAAATCCATATCAATTAGAATGCCTTAATATATACAAAAATATTTCATGTCATAAAAGCCATTTTAAGGAGAAGTAGAAGATTAAAGCAGTACAGAGTAACAATAATTAAAATAATCTCTATAAACATCCAAATAATATAGAATGATCTACATAAACGTCGGAGAAATTATAGGAAACTGAAGATTTACCTTGGCATAGAGCTAATCAGAAATAATTTAGACATTAGTGAGAAAAAAAGCAAGTTAGAAGTTGATCTTGAATAGTACAGTGGCGTTTGCCTTGCAAGCAGCCGATCCAGGACCAAAGGTGGTTGGTTCGAATCCCGTGTCCCATATGGTGCCCCGTGCCTGTCAGAAGCTATTTCTGAGCAGACAGTCAGGGGTAACACCTGAGCACTGCTGGGTGTGACCCAAAAATAAAAATAAAAATAAAGAAGTTGATCTTGAGGAAGCCAAAACAATTTGTTAATTGAGACTTGAACCCTTTTGTTATGTTTCATGTGGCATTTTGTTTTCTAGAAGGGAAAGAAGATAATTTCAGCAGTTATTAGAATATTGTATAAAGTTACACCCATTTGCTAATTTGTGGGGGCAAGGTTAATGGTAGTTGGAAGAGGGTCGTTAAAGAAGTTCAGGGAAGCATAACTAAGTAGAACTTCATGTTCTAGTAATTCTGAGTATAGAAATTAAAAGGGTTAGAAACTAAAAATGGGGCCTGGGAGATAGCATGGAGGTAAGGTGTTTGCCTTTCATGCAAAAGGTCATCGGTTCGAATCCCGGTGCCCCATATGGTCCCCCGTGCCTGCTAGGAGCAATTTCTGAGCATGGAGCCAGGAGTAACCCCTGAGCACTGCCGGGTGTGACCC
>PVKC010048525.1:0-10880 GCA_004027635.1 Crocidura indochinensis | reverse complement strand
CCCTATCCTGTAAGCAGGTCCTTGTTGTTGTTAGTCTTCTCAGTGTTAAGGGAAGACTCTTCTGAGCAGTTCGATGTCTGAGCTGTGGTAGGGTCTTCTGTGATAGAGGATTGCTTCCTGGTGATGCCATAGAGAACTTGGATGTTTCATAGATGGCTCCCATGGTTCAGAGGTGAATGGATAATGCCCTTTCTTCTGAAGCCTGTTCCAGGTCATTATGTCAGTGTTCAGGGTATAAGGTCTCTTTACACTACAAGATTTGTGTGTTCCAATCTCTATTAAATAAGATCTTATTTGTATGTATAGTATTTTCCCATTTTAATGTGCTTATGCAAAAAAGGAACAATGCCATGTGGTGATATTGGCGAATATGGGGAGTACATGAACAAGTCCAACAGACTCAATGACATGGTTCAATCAAAAGCATTAACTGGGGGACTCTTACACCAGAATTGCTTATAGAACAACTCATAAAGAGAAGGAAAAAAGTGGTTAGAACCATCTCTGTCAAGAAAATATTTAGTTAGATTTACAGATGTCAAAGAAAAAAGTATTTCTTTCAAATATTCTATGTGTTTTTTCTTAGACGCTTTGATCTTTAGTGGCTCAGGGTTTCCTCGGTGTAGCAGCTCAGCGGCAAAGAGCTTGGGAAGGGCCGAGCGCAAGCCTGCTGGTATTTCTTACAAAGTACTGAATTGGAATTCAATGGTTATAAGGCGAGGGTTGAGGGTCTTGGAGCGTTTGCAGTCTTAGGTGCTTGTTGACCAGGTGAGCAGAGAAGAAAGAGAAAGGAGTAGGCCGCATGGTTGGCATCTTTATAAGTCTCTGGGCTCCCAATCACCAGGCAGGTTGGGCCCCACGTGCGTTGGGCGGATCCTTACCGAGGGTGGGTCCCAGGGCATTTGCTGTCTTAGGTGCTTGTTGGCCCGGTGAGCAGAGAAGAAAGAGAAAGCCCATTTTTTATTTCTATTTCTACTTGTTTGAACAGTGTTGTTCCTCCTTGGAGATGCCTTTAGTTTCAATGTTATGGAGTGTTTTATCCACGTGTTCTTCTATATACCTATGGTTATGGGTTTGATATCAAGGTCTTTTATATATTTGGACTTACCTGTGTGTATGGTGTGTATGGAGGCCAAGTTTGCTTTTTTGCATGTGGCTGACCAGTTATACTAAGACCAGTTGGTGAAGAGACTTTCCTTGCTACTTTTTTGTGTTTCTTTCCCCTTTATCAAAGATGAATTGTGGGGCCCAGGAGATAGCATGGAGGTAAGGCATTTGCCTTTCATGCAAAAGGTCATCGGTTCAAATCCTGGTGCCCCATATGGTCCCCTGTGCCTGCCAGGAGCAATTTCTGAGCATGGAGCCAGGAGTAACTCCTGAGCACTGCCGGGTGTGACCCAAAAACAAAAAACAAACAAACAAAAAAAGATGAATTGTGTGCCTGGAGAACATTCTCTGAAAACAAAAGTCTATTCCATTAATTTGAGGGTCTGGCTTTATTACAATTCCATGCTCTTTTAATTACTACCACCAATAACCCTCCCATCCTCCCCTGCCTCTGCCTGTATTGTGACAGTCATTCTGCTCCTCTCATTTTCCAACATTGTCATGCTAGTTGCTAGTGTAGTTATTTTCCTAACAGCATTTACCACTCTTTGTGGTGAGCTTCAAACCCTAATACAATTTAAAGTTAGGGAAAATGATGCCTCCCAACTTCTTTTTTCTAAGTGCTACTTTAGAGATTTGGGCATATATTGTTCCAAGGGAATTTCAGGAGAGTTTGATCCTCTTCTTTGAAGAATGTCATGGGTGTTCTTATAGGAATGTATTAAATCTGTACAATGCTTTGGGGAGTATTGCCATTTTAATTATGTTAATCCCCCAATCCATTTCCTGCGTCTCCATTTCCTGTGTCCTCTTTTATTTCTTGAAGCAGTGTTTTGTGGTTTTCTTTGTATAAGTCCTTCAACTCTTTAGTTAAATTGACTCTAAGGTATTTCGATTTGCGTGGCACTAATGCAAATAGGAATATTTTCTTAATGACCATTACTTCTCTATCATTATTTGTGTATAAGATCTCTGCATCCACTATTTCTCTCTTATCTCTGTTTCTACTTGTTTGAACCATGGTGTTTCCAACTTGAAGAAAACTTTAGTCTCAGTGTCATGGAGTGTTTCGCATTAATTTTCTTCTATATACCGTATACTTTCATTGGTTAATATGATGTGTAAATTGCCTGACTTATGTATACTAAACCATCTTGCATCTCTGGAATGAATCCTACTTAGTTGTGGTATTTGATAATATATCATGTCTCTTCTTGATGATATGTTGGATCCTGTTGGTAGAATTTTCTTGATCTTTACATCTGTGTTCATCAAAGATATTTATCTGTAATTCTTTTTTTGCATATGATATCACGTTGATGTTATCTTTATAAAAACATTTTGGGAGTATCTTCGTTTCTTCAACTTCCTGAATGAGCCTGAAATGGATTGTCATAGGTCTTCTTGAAAGGTTTGAAATGATTCGCTAGTGATTTCCTCTAGGGCTGAACTTTTGTTTTGAGGAAGAATTTTGATTACTATTTGATTTCCCCTATAGCAATAAATAGGTTCAGATATGCCAGATAATCTTGGTATAAACTTGGGAGATTATAGGAGTCCAAGAATTTATTCATTTCTTCCAGGTTCTCGTGTTTTGTGGCATAGTTTCTCAAAGTAGTCTCTGATTACTCTTTGAATTTTTATACTGTTTGTAGTAATCTACCCACTTTTTTAATATAATTTTTATTTTGATCATAGTGGCTTACATATTATTGACAATAATATTTTAGGTACATATTAACATAATATCAGGGGAATTCCCATCAATGAATTATCTTCCCTACACCTCCGTTCCCATCCTACCTCCCATATCCTCCTCCCTCACCCCCGGAGCTGCTAGAATACGTGGTCCCCTCTGAGCCTAGCTTACTACTTAGCCGTCCTACACCTGTTTTGGTCTTGGTACCTCCCTTGTTTTCTCCTCTAACTGGGAGGTGGTACTAGATAGTTCCAGTTATGTGGTTTTGTTTGAAGAAGAGAAAAGTGAAAACTGGGGTAAAAATCAAATATGTCGAAAATGGGCGGAGTCTTTCTAGAGGTTCTCATCATCGGTTTGAGAGACGAAGGGGAAAAAGAATGTGAAACACCTCAACAGTACAAAAAGAAGTGTCAAGTAAAATATCCAGTGAGCACTCTAACAATAAAGATAAGCACCACATAAAAAGGCCATGGTCTTGAGATAAAAAAAAAATGGCATAGCACCTAATTAAAAAGAAAAGAAGAAACTAAATAAATAAATATAAATGGAAACAACAACTTGAGTGACCATACCAAAACGAAGAAATCAACAAAACCTAGATAAATATAAAAAAATTGTTTTGTGCTTTTTTTTTCCTTTTCGCTCCTGCACAGGCACAGTAAATATTGGGGTCACTCACAAAGGAATTCCATTGGCCTAAGAGATATGGAGTTTCTCCACCCTTGGAGTATATTGTCATGGGATTAACTATAGACTCCGTTCAGGTTCGTTTACTCTCTCCTTGGTGCTTTCGTGGTGTTTGGAAGACTTCTGCTTTCTGGGTGATAAAATCAGATCTCTGTATCTAGAAATCTCGGTATCTGCACAGGTCAAGGGGTGGAACTTATGATGAAGCTTTTTTTTTTTTGTGGTTCTAGAAGTTTTGTTCCCTCAGTATCATTTTAATCCGTCTTCTGTGTTTGTTGGTCTTGGTCTTTGCGCTGATCTTGGGATAGAGCCTATGATAGCGTCCCCCAGAAGACCCATTCCATTGCAATTGTCTCAGATGGACCTTTGGAACTGGAGATCATGGTGGTTGTGCAGATTGTAGCTCAAATCTTAGACTATGGCTTTTTTATTGGTCCCAGGATACATACAGTCCGGTCATGGTTCTATCAGTCAGTCATTTGTAAATCGTGCTCCTGGCTTTTGGACTGACCAAAGGTTGACAAGTCTTTTGATTTTGTCTTATCTTCAGCTGGAGGGGTAGGATAACCTGCTCTTAGGTCAAGTTGTTCTCATATACCTTGTTGTCAGGATATCATATTAGAGCTGGCACTTGTTGGTGTTCGAGCAGTATTGAGGATGTCCCGGATGGGATTTGTTTCCTGTAGCTGTCGTGAAGAACTGTGTTGTTTCTATGTCTGGGATCCAAGGTTCCAGGCTGGACGGATGGTGTCTAATCACATGGGGTCTAAGTTGGGTCCATGTGACATATTTTCAAGGTGGGAGATGTCTCTGTATTGTAAACAAGTATGAGTTCTTATCCCTAGTAGATAAGAGCTCGTTTTTATATGTAAGATTTCCCCTGTTTTTTAGTGTGTCTTTGCAGGGAGAAATGGTGCTACATTATATTCATTATATTGCTGGTGCATTTAGGGGTGGAAAAAGAAGAAAATGGAAACAGGTCACACACCCAAAAAAGATAAAAATATAAATATAAATATATGTGCTCACACAAACATATATAAAAGGAACAAAGGTTTTAAAAAAATGAAATGACAATAAACAAAATGGTGCAAGAGACTATCCTACATTTGGGGAATAGCAGGTAAAGAGATAGTGTAATACAGGTCTTATACTTATGATGGAACTGTAGGTTTTCCCATTGTCTTTTGAGATTTTCTTGTGGTGTGTGGGTTCCCGGGCACCTTTTCATCACACACCCTGACCTTCTTGAGATTGGCAAAAGCTTTGCGGCAGGGAGGTCTTGGGAAGAGTTCTTGCTTTGGGGATACTTTTAGAGCTAAATCCGGTTTCAAGTAATAGTCCACGTTAGGAAGAGTTGGTAAGAGGGTCACACAGCATGAGTCAGCAGGGGAGTTTGTTGCCTTTTCTTGCCCGGGACGAGGTGTGGGTTTAACTTGGTGCCCCTTCGCTTGGTTGCTGGGTACTGGTTTGTTGGGGTAGGAGGTCAGTCTTGATGCCTAATAAATTAAGAACTGGGGGTGAAGAGTTTTAATAAAGTGGGACATCTGGATGGGATTGAGGGGTGAAGGGATAGTCAGATTTCCAAAGGGGGGGAGAAGGGGAAAGTATATGTAAGGGGCAGGGAAGAAGAGAAAATACATTAAAAAGAAAAAGAGAAGAAGAGAGAAAGAAGAAAAAGAAAAAAATAAAGTAGTGAGAAGAAAGAAGAAAAGGGCAAGGGAATGCTAGTTTGCTTGAATATGTTCGATGAGTAGGACCTGTAGAATAAGTCTGTAGGTCACAGTAGCTGCTTCGGTGTTCTGGCTGGTCCCATGTTTCAAGTCCTAAAAGAAGGTATAACCTAGAGATAAAGTGTATGTTAAAGAGTTTTCTAGGGACATTCTCATAGTGCAATCTGGGTATGGTATCTCGTGTGGCCGGGCCCCGAGATGCCATCTAAGTTTGTCCACCCTTTGTATCCAAGAACGCCTGTGGACAGAAAAGCTGAGAGGTTATTTTAAATATAGTAAGATTAAGGCATTAAAACATATTGTTATGAGATGTTCCCGTTAGTCAGTGATTTCCCATGGTATTCTTTACCTGTAATCTTGTATAAGATCCCTAAGGGATTATTATGGGCCATTGTAGTAGAAGGCTGATTACATACCCGTTCTCTCTGTGCTGCTGCTTCTGCTGTTGCTGGTTTCTTTGTAGTATAATGTGTAGTCAAGTGTTTGTGTTGTTCTTCTTTCATGTGTTTTGGGCACTGCTTCCTGGTAATCTATCCCTTTTTATATCTAATATAGTTTATTAAGTTTCTCTTTCTCTCTTGCTTTGTTTGGCTAATTTTTTTGGTCAATCTTGTTTATTTTTTCAAGCAACCAACTCATTGATCTTTCAGATTTTTTTTGCATTTGCAATTCTTTAATTTCTTCTCTAAGCTTTATTATTTCCTTCTGTTCAGTTATTTTCAGTTATTTTTGTTATTCTTTATCCAAATTTTAAGCTGTGCCATTAAATTATTTCTGTAGGCCCCTTCTTCCTTCCAGAGGAATGCTTGTAAAACTATAAATTTCATCTTCATACTGCTTTTGCTGTGTTCAACAAACTCTGATAATTTGTGTCTTTATTTTTATTTGTTTCAAGAATTCTTTTGATTTCATCTTTGATTTCATCTCTGACCCACAGTCATTCCGTAGAAATAGTTTAATATCCAGATAGTAATGTGTTTTCCCTGTATGTGTTTGTGATTCACATCTAATTTCAGTGCATGATGATCTGAGAAAGGTAGTCCTTACTTGATTTTATGGAGATATGTTTTATGGCCTCACATATGATCTACCTTGGAGAATGACCCATGTACAGTGGAGAAGAATGTGTATCCAGTTTACTGGGGATGCAGAGCCCTACAAAGCCATCTCTTCCATTTCTTCCTTATTTTTTTTATATAAATCTTGACTTAAGCATCATGAATACAAGCATGTTCATATTTGGGTTTGAGTCGTAAACAGAGCACCCCCCCCTTCACCAGTGCAACATTCCAACCACCAATGACCCCCACCTTCCTCGCCCCTGCCTGTATTGCAACAGGGATCCTACTTCTCTCTTTCTCCAACATTGTCATGCTACTAGTTAATATAGTTATTTCCCTAACAGCATTCACCACTCTTTGTGGTGAGCTTCAAAACATGAGTCAGTCCTTTCGGCCCTCCCAACCCTTAACTCTATTGTCTCTGGCTTTATTACAGCAATGTCTTTAAATTGTTTTAGAACCCATAGATAAGTTATACATTCCCCCAGCCTTAAATTGTATGATAAATCAGTAGTCATTAAAACAGCATGGTATTGGAATAAAGATGACTTAGTATCAGTGGAATAGACTTAAATATTCTGAAACTGACCCCTAGGTATACATTAACTTTGATAACTGGGGAAGAAATACAAAGTGGAACAAGGAAAGTCTATATAACAAGTGGGGTTTGAAAAGTTGTCAGTAACATGTAAAAATGTGAACTCGAACATCTCTTTAACACTATGCATGAAAATCAAATTAAAATGGATTAAAGACCTGGATTTCAGACCATAAACCATAGGTACATAAAGGAAAACAAAATACTTCATAAAAGACAAAATACTCCATAACATTTGCAGCTACAGGCATCTTTAAGAATGAAACACCACTGTCTAAGCAAGTGGAAACAAAGATAAACAAATAGTACTACATTAAACTGAGAAGCTTCTGCACTTGAAAGGAAACAATGGCTATAATAAATAGCTTACCCATGGAATGGGAGATATTATTCACCCAGGACCCATAACATTAAGGGTCATTATCTAAGATATACAAAGTACTGATAGAACTTAGTAAGAAAAATACATCTATCTCATACAAAAATGGGGAGAAAAAATACGCAGACATTCCTCAAAGAAGTACAAATGGCCAAAGGCACATAAAACTTTTCCATATCACTAATCATCTTGGAGATCAAATAAAAACAACAATGAGATATCTCAACTACAGAGATTGGCTCACATCACAAAGAACAAGAATAGTGTTGGCAAGGGTGCAGGGAGATAAGAACTCTCACTACTGGTCAGAATGCCGACTGTTCAGTCTTTTGGGAAAACAATATGGATATTTCTCACAAAACTATAATTTCAAGATTCCAGAAATACCACTCCTAAGTATATACCTTTGAAACTCAATAACAACCTGTAGAAAAGTTCTATGTTTATTTCTATATTCATTGCGGCACTATTTACAATAATAGGAATCTGAAAACAACTTAAGTACTTGAGAACAGATTAATAGCTAAAGAAACTCTAGCACATCTACACATGGAATATTATGCAGCTTTAGAAAAAAATGAAGTCATGAAGTCATGGGATCTGATTATATATGGATGAATATTACATTTTCCTAATGCCACCAGGAGTGATCCCTGTGCTCAGTCAGGAGTGAGCCATGAGTACCATAGGATGTGGCCCCAAAACAAATCAAAAGAATATGAGAACTAGAGCAATAGCATAGCCTTGCATGTGAGTAACCCAAGTTTAATTCACTGTATCTCATGTGATCCCACAGGTACACAAGATAACCACTAAGTATCAGTGGGTGTGAAACAAAAAAAACCAAACATAAGTATATGACATTTTTATTTAACCTAATACTATCTTCAAGATTTTTATTATTATTTTATTATTATTATCATTATTATTATTATTATTGTTAGTTTGTGTTTCCTAGTAAGATTTCTACATGGAAATACGAATTTCTCAACTACTGAAAACTATGACACCAAGATGACTTCAACTTCACCCATAAAAAATTAGGTAAAGGAAAATTTATTTATTATAATAGAAATTACAGAAATGAAAACCATTTAAGAGATAGAACAATTTGAACATGAGTCCTATAATTACTTAACAAATGCTACATGATTTTTTGTTAAAAAATACTTATTAAGTACCTACCTCTTTTCTTTTTGTATAACTTTATATATTTTATAAATATTTTATATCATAATATAATATTTTATATCATGATTTTAAAATTTAAATATGTTTGCTGTGCTCTGTAAGTACTAAGAATGCTTAGGCTATTAGATTGGAGAGGGAATAATGGTTACAATCTTGTCTATATGACCTTTTGTAATTTTGAGTCCTAATTTATCATTTATAAGTTCAAATGGACAGAACAACACTGAATAATTAATTCACTTTGTGTTTGAGCTGCACTGTTTGTATGTTTTACACCCTAATTATTACGAATTCCTTCCTTGTACAAATCTTTGATTCCCTAAACTAAATCAGGTTAATATAGACTCATGTGATCCAATTATGGTGATATCTTTCTCTTAACCTTGGCAGAAGGAGCACTCTAGTAGGTCAGAAAGTATCTCTGAGTTTCATTGAAAAATTAACCCATAAGGGAATTGAGCTGGTAGTTGTAATGTTAATTAGTTTCACGATGAACATATTTTGTGGCTTATTTAACATTCAGATGTTCTATGCATTTAAATAAAAAATAAATTCCCTCCTATGCTAAAACCAGTCAGATGTATTTTTCTAATAAGTTTTCTCTTTGTGACTCAAGTAATTAGCACATTGCACATTTTGACTAATTAAAAACAGTAACTGTCACCAAACCCCAATGAGGCATGATAGTGGTGTTTCCCCAGAAAAGAAAATAGAGAAACTTGGGAGTAGCCAGGTTTTTCACAGAACATTATAAAGAGAAGGATAAGGAGTGATAGTAGGCCCATGGGATAGAATGAGGATAGGCTCAATGATATGCGTTAAAGCATTGAGACAAACTGAAGCAAAATTTGCTTATAGCAAATTTGTAGGTGGATTGAACCATTAAGTAGAACCGCAGGCCAGAGCACTCTCTAAATAAGGTTGTCTGATCCAGGAATAGGCCCCAAAGGAGAAGACAGTGAGGAAGAACTTTCTTTTCTATAATAAAAGGTCAGCTTTTTAATTGTTCATTCATACTTTCTTCCATCTCCACAAATGTTAGTCTAAAATAGGCTTTTAAAATAAACAGAATGGCTTTTCAAGATAAAATATCAAGTCCTATGCTTAATGTTTGAAATGTTTTAAGACTTTGAAGATATGTACAAACTATCCCATTTTGTTGATATCTCCTTAAAAGATTGGAACAATTCTTTTTGCTTGATTATTAGGGATGCATGCTGGGAAAAGGGATGGAGGGAGGATGACATTGGTGGTAGGAATGCCCCTGCTTCAATGTCACTATGTACCTAAAAAACAAAACAAAACAAAACAAAAAAAGACTAATTTATTGGGAGATTGCCCAAGCAGTGATCACAGTATCTAGGGGTCACTAGTAGTGGTTCTCAGCCAACGAAATATGATGGTTCAATGTAAGCATCTAAAGAAAAGTTGCTACCCATGAAACTGGGAATCACTAGGGTCACACCAGTGGTACTTAAGGGCTCCATAGGCCACATATGCCTCTTTTGGGTGCTACCTAATGATGCTTAATTGACCATGTGTTGCTGTGAATAAAACTGGGAACTTGCAAGTGCAAAATATTTACTGCTAGTGCCTGTACTATTCCTCAGGCTCCACTATTTTATTTTAATGGCAAAATAAAATACATTTTGTTGTTGTTTCCCACAGTGACACAGAAGAGACTAATGCATTATTTAAATGGAATCATTTTAATGAGTGACTACATTGCATTTTTAGAACAACTGGATGGATTTTGAACAAAATTATAAACATGTTCTAAATTAAAGCTAGTTTTACCTTCTGGATAAAGTATTACACTAAGTTTGTTTTTCCATAGTGATATCATAAGCTCAGTGTTTTTTGCTGTAGCCCCCAGCCAATAGGCATTATTGCTGGATTCCAGCAGGACTGCTGTGGGGAAGTGTTGTAGACGTCTTGCGTCTCAGCAATTCTCGTGGGTCATAGCACTACACGATAGGAAAGCAGGAGCATGAGTGGACGAAATATGAAATATTAAATAAATGAAGCCACACAGAGAATGTGGGGTCAACACGTTTCTGGCAGGAGTGAGACAAGTTTAAATTTTTGATCACGGGAATTTATAGGGGTAAAATTAGCCACAAGTGAAGAATAATTATAATCACAAAGCCTAGTATAATAATAACAATATCTAAGCTAAGGGTGTGACTAAAAATTCTAAGTTACAAGAGATAAGGTCAAACTCAAAGTAACTCCTTGCAAGCTTACTTTAAATGCAAAAATCAGGATTAGGAGGAAGGTGGAAATATCTAGAAACTTGGTCTTTCTAGGCTGGACTCTATTGTTTTAGAGGTAAGTGAAGGGAGGTACCATAAACCCCAAGAAAGAGCTTCCCTATTTCTTTCTTTTTTTTTTTTTTTTTTTTTTTTTTTTTTTTTTTTTTTTT
>PVKC010048524.1:0-10882 GCA_004027635.1 Crocidura indochinensis | reverse complement strand
CATTAGCATGGCTAAACTTTGCTGTAAACTACAGATGAAATGTTCTGAAGAAATTTCAATATTGAGTTTCTGAGGTAGGAAAAACACACATTATGATGCTCATGGCTTATGGCTACTCTGTACTTAGGAGTTAACTCCTGGCAGTGCCAGGATCCATATGGGATGCCAGGGATCAAACCTAAGTATACTGCATGCAAGACAGGTACCCTGCAGGTCGTACTATTTCTCTGATCCAGATTTCAAGACTTATTTAACAAAAGATGTATATGTTTGTGTGCCAGTGTCCAACCCCAGGTGAATGAACCTGAAGCAAGGTGCAGTGAAGATTAAAAAAAAACAAGACAGAAATATGAGAGAAAAGCATCGGGTCACAGGGCTTATACTTCATGGACTGAGAAACATAATTTTCCCCCAATGTAGGATATTTATTGTTCAGTATCAATTAACATGGGAGAAAGGGCAGATGTTGCTAACAGAAAAAAGTACCCATCTAATGCTAATCAAGCTTAAGTGGGTCTTTATATCTCAAAAGGGGTGTGTGAAGGGAAGAGGATGGGAGGACAAAGTCTCTGTGGATTGCCTTCCCCCGGGAGAGATGGCAGACCAAAGAATGAACACAGGACCCCCATCAGCATATTACCAACTTTCTAGCTAAACTTACTTATTTCTTGGATGTCTTCAAATCTGACATGTATGCATGTGTTTAAAATTATTGTTAAAATCTTATTCCTCAGTATCGCACACATTTCCATTTTCAAAACTCTATACAGAATTATGAAATAGTGACTGTGTAAAAAAAACTAGAAAATTTTTTGCTGTAGCTACCTACCCATTTGGCTAATCACAATACACACATTTCAAATATTTTCGTGGTGATCAAATGGCTTACAACCAATTATAAGGAATTCATTTTTTAAAAACAAAGCATCAAGATAAACCTAGTTTTAAAAAAGTGAGAGATTGTGGTATATAAATTGAGACTATACACATGTCCCCAGAATTCTGCATTGTTTAAAAACTGTTTAAGCAGACTGTCAGCTGAGTGGCAGTTCCTGTTCCCTCTTGATCCCTAGAGCAGAAGAGCTGTTCTCCGTTGCTTTAGCAGCTGGTGAACATCATCCTGTCCCAACTTTTTTCAACAGTTCTCTGCTATAAAAGAAATAAAACAAGTGAGAGACAGCAGTCAAGCTGCACCAATTACCAACCTTGACTCCTCTTACATGGAGTGTTAGCACAGAGCAGTCATCTAGAGAAGTGAGCAATCTCTCCTTCCCAAACTGCAGTTACTGTATTATGGAAGATCAGCTCTGGTGAGCTTGGCAAAGGTGTGCAAGCTTTCATCTCCTCAAGATTCCTGGAATGTGCGAGCTAATCGGGGGGATTAATAACTATGTCCTGTCCTCTAGTTGATATGACTGCAAATCCATATGGAAAGGTCACAAGCTTCTGTTTTGTACTTCTGTGCTCACTCTCCATAAATTCTGATGTCTGTTTGCGAGTCCTGCCTGAGAAGTATAAGATTATGCATCAAAAACTGGAATAATCTTCCCTTACGAATGCTATCCTAAAAATTCAATCACTTAAGACTGTGGTCTTATTTATATACCCCAGGAAGTTGTTGAAAAGTACCGACACATTAGCTAATAATTGGCAGAAATTAATAGATTGGTATGTGTACAAAATATGTAAGGACTACATAAATTGTCAAATATACGTAAATTTAACAAGTATCTGTGAAAGAGAGTAAAAGAGGGCCATGCTACAACTACAGTTGATTCTTTTCACCAGGAAAACTTAACTGTGTCTCCAAAATTGTCTTTGTTTTATGAACAACACAGAATGTGAACGCTGAGAGTAAAACAGAACTAATGATTTTTTGATCTAAGTCATTTTAAAAAAATAAACAAAAGAGCAAACGCTGGTGAAAATAAAATACAGGAAGGAACAGGTAATATCTAACAATATTAATATGATGTCACTTAAAATGTTTAACTTTCAATAAAAAATGGTGCGCCATGTAGTAGGGAGCAAGAAAGCATGCCCTAATAGTCAATTAAAACAAGAACAATCAAGCTACTTTTAGATAGAGAGATTTCAAAATTTTAGCTCTGTTCTTAAGATTTGACCCACAAGACCAGAAGAGATGGGTCAGTAATGCAAAAAGAAAAGGGGTTTATTGGAGATACCAGCAGGCTGGGGCCACACCTCTCCCAGGGGGAGACCTTGAGGTGGGTTTTCAGGTCACTTTTATGGGGTTCAAACGAGGGGTAAAACTATTGGTTTTGGTTTCAGTACATGTTGCTTTGGCCAAGTTTAAACTGGTTGGCTGGAGTAATGGGGGAGGCAGCTTGGTTGCCCATTGACCTTTGGTGCCTGCTAGATAGGTTTGTGGCCCACATTCCATTTGGGTGCCCACAGGTCCCTGGGTAAAAGCAGTCCCTAGGTACAATTAGTTTGTTGCCGGTTTATGCAAACTATCTGATTTGTCCTGGCTTTTCTCTGAATGTACCCTTTATAGTCCACATTTCATAGTTTATGGCCATTGAAGTATTTCTCAGAAAGCACCCTTTCTGTTCCAGGAACTAATAGTTTTCTCAAGGCACAGTTCCCCTTTTGTCAGGCCAAGCCTTTCATGGCATTCCTTATGTCTAAGTGAAACAGCAGCTAATTCTAAACTTACATTCTAATATTCCCTTATAACAAAAAATGCTATGATAAATATCTTCAAATATCAAAGGAAATACTAATTAAACAGTTTAAAATGTTTAATAGTAATATCAGAGAAAAGACCAATATTCAAGACAATTATAAAAAAGAAATGTGAAAATTCTGAAGCATATTGGAGGTTGTGGAGAATGACTATTAGACAATTAAGAAACCAAGGAAAATAAATAAATAGAAGTAAATAGCCTGAGAAATTTGTATGGCAATAATAGAAGCATTCATTTATTTCTAACTGATAAAAGAAGTTCTTAAAATAAATTAGAGAGAAATAAATGTCATATTTGAAGAAATAGTGACTGCAAACTTCAAAATGTAATGTCACCAATTATCAAATAGTATAACTTGAAATAGATCCACGATGATACATATAAAGACTTACTTAAAAACAGAAAAAACTAATGTCAAAGAAAAAATTGTACTACATGTACAAATAATCACAATAAAATTAATATCTCACTTGCTATGTAATGTAAACAAAGATCAGACAATAGTATGATTAAATTTCAAAGTTATTATGAAAGAAAAAAGCAAAATACTTGATATACATCAAAACTATCTTTGAAAGATGCAGATGAAATGGATAGTGGAATAGTAGACTTTAATTTTCATCAAAAGTTCAATATGGCTATCTGCATTCCTACTTTCCTGCGTGAGGCAGCCAAGAAGACAATAGAAAACATATTCTCCTCAGATCCCAGCACAGGGTAAGATGTTTCCACCCAATAAGGGGGAAGGTCTATTCCTGCTGTGTGCTTGGGCACAAGAGAGCCATTATAGAAGGCTGCTGCCTCATCTCTGCCTGCTTTCCTGTGAAGCAACTAAGAAGGGTGGAGCCAGAAGAGTGCAGCCACTAAGCAAAGCATCTTCTACTCCATGAACACCACCACAAAACACATAGTAAAAACCACTGTACAAGCATGACAATGAGGTAACAATGCAGGACAACACCATTCATAGATAATGAAGATACAGCTCTGATGGCCCGAAAAGTACTAATCACCTAGTTATCCCCTCAGATAAGAGGTTTAGAATAGAAATATGGAGAATATTCAGAGAAGTCAAAGAAAGCATATATAGAGCTGAACATACCACAAAGGTAGAAATCGAAATACTACAAACAGAAATAACAGGAGTAAAAAATAAATAGGGTAGATAAATAAAAACCTCAATGGAAAGCCTCTCCAAAAGAGTAAGAGAAGCTGAGGACAGAATAAGTGAACTTGAAGATGAGATGCAGAACAATTCCATACAGCAGAAGTTTAGCAATGAAAGATCTGAAATTAAAATTTAGAAGCAATTCCATTTACAATTGTGTTTTACTCTTGTAGACCAAAGACCCCTGCTGTTGTGTACTTTGAAGAAAAAAACATCTGAAACCTGAATCAGTCTGAATGTACTGACACAAAGGACCCATCTAAGTAGCCTAGAAGAACCACTGAGAAGCAGGATTCAAAGTTAAGTGCAGGAAGCTTCCTGAAAGGAGAGGTGGCTGGATCCCTGGGACCAGAGACCACACTAAGGAAGCAAAGGCCATCAAACAAATATCAAAAGAAGATCATCCACTGCTCCCATATCTCCCCCTGACAACCTAACAAGGGGCAGGGGGAGGAAGTAGGGAGAAGTTTAAAATCATATATCTGAGCTAGCTGGAATAACAAGCCTGCACACATGCTCCATGTGGCCATAATTCTAAGCACATTACTCTTACATTTTCTCTCTTGAGATTTCTGTTTTCTTATTTTAATATTGGACTGTTTACTGGATCTCTCCATTCTGGAGTATCCTTTTTTCTCTCTTCATCATGTATCTTAAATACCTCCATTTATTTTCCAATAAGCATGTTATACTGCATAGCTCTTCTAATATTCTTTTCTATGAACCCAAAGACTTGGGTAAGATTAAGACTGACTTTCTATTCTGACAAAGACCAATCCTCAATCCAGCCTGAGTCTGACTTCCAGGGAAAAATGGGTGTCAGATGCATCTCCTCTGCCATGCAGAACAAGTGGATGTCAGGCACAGCTTGACAGCTGCCTTATGAAGGAACATGAGCATCCAAGTTTCACAGAGCTTCAGAGTAGACTGGCACCATTCCTGAGTCTCCCAGGAGTTTCCCCCCAGTGAGAGAAAGCAGATTTCCTTCTCCAGATTGGCATTTATCTCCTCACTTACCATAAGCCTCCCGTAGAACCCCTACTAGCTAAAGTAGCTTAGAATGTACCATGATCTCTAGTTCCAGAGGTCTGTCTGAGACAATTGCAACGGAATGGGTCTTCTGGAAACATAACGAAAGACACTATCCCAGGCCCCATCCTAGGATCAACACAAAGACCAAGACCACCAAGCACAGAAGGTGGATTAAAATGACACTGAGAGAAAAAAACTTCTAGAACCACAAGGAAAAACTTCATCATAAGTTCCACTCCCTGACCTGTGCAAATACCAAGATCTCTAGATACAGAGGTCTGATTTTTATCACCCAGAACGGAACAGAAGTCTTCCATACACCACAAAAGCACCAATGGGAGAATAAATGAACCTGAAAGGAGTCTATAGTTAATCCCATGACAAAATGATTCAAGGATGGAGAAACCTGTATCTCTTAGGCCAAGGGAATTCCTTTTCGAATGACCCCAATATTTTCTGTACCTGTGCAAAAGGGAAGAAAAAAGGGGGAAAGGGGCAAAAAGCACAAAACAATTAATCTAGTCTTTGTCTATTTCTTTGTTTTGGTGTAGATATTGAAGTTTTTGTCTCCATTCATATTTATTTTTTTCTTCTTTTCTTTTCTTCCCTTATGCGCTCTGCCATGTTTTTTATCTCAAGACCATGATTTTATGTGGTGTTTATCTTTATTGTTAGAGTGTTCACTGGATATTTTATCTGACACCTCTTTGTCTACCACTTTGATGTTTCACCTTCTTTTTCCCCTCTTTCTCTCAAACCTAAGATGAGAGCCTCCAGAAGGACTCTGCTCATTTCTGGCATATATGATTTTCCCCAGTTTATTGCTTTTCTTCAAAAAAATCACATAACTTGAACTATCTGGTACCCCCTCCCAACCAGACCAGGAAATAAAACAGGTACAGATACCAAACAAGTGTAAGACCACTAATCAGTAAGCCAGGCACAGAGAGGACCACTTATTCTGGCAGCACCGGGGATTAGGGAGGAGGATATGGGAGGTAGGATGGGAACGGAGGTGGAGGGAGGATAATTTGATGATGGGAATCCCCCTGATTTTATGTTAATATGTACCTAGAATATTATTGTCAAAGATATGTAAGCCACTATGATTAAAATTGTATTTACAAAAAATAACACTATGATTTAGTAATAAATATGAAATATAATTTCAAAAAAGAATGTATTTAGGAATACCTAGCAAAGGACAAAACTTGTCCCTTAAAAATTCTAACACCCTCAAGCAAAATATGAAAGACACAAATAGATAGAAAGATATCCATACCCATGGATTGGAAAGCATAATATTGGTTTACTGGCAATGTACTCCCCACAAAATATTTACATGATTGTCGCAAGCAGGAAGACAAGATTTATTGGAAAACGTTGACTGTAACCTAAGTCACATGCAAAAGGGTGAAAATGGACTACTAGCTTAGTTGAGGTAAAAAAGTTAACTCAGAATCGCCAGATAGAACAGTGGGTAGTGTTTTTGCTTTGCATGTGGTCAACCTAGGTTTGATACCCAGTAGAGGCCCCAATCTCTTCCAGGGGTGATGTCTGACACAGAACTGGAGTAAGTCATGAGCAAGATACAGTGTGCCTCCACCACCCATTTTTCTAAAAGGACTGAAAACTTAGATATTAAGTGCAAATACATAAAATACATTGAGCTAAAAAGGCAGAATATTGTACTAGACTTCAGTAATGTCTTCAGTAGTTCAAAGACATT
Source organism: Crocidura indochinensis (assembly GCA_004027635.1). Classification (NCBI taxonomy): domain Eukaryota; kingdom Metazoa; phylum Chordata; class Mammalia; order Eulipotyphla; family Soricidae; genus Crocidura; species Crocidura indochinensis. The sequence goes on along the minus strand of PVKC010048524.1, from coordinate 4,242 downwards.
GGCAAAGAGAAAAGGCAAAACAAAACAAATGGAGTTTCCTCAAACTAATGGGCTTCTGCTCTGTAAAATAAAATTTTGCTGAAACAAGAAAGCATACTACTTAATGGGAGGAAAATAGCACACAGTATGGAACTATAAAGTTGATAGTTTCTTTGTGAATACACAATAGAGCACACAATGTAATTATTTTATGATCCAGAAATTCCATTACTAGGTACATCTGAAACACTAAAATTTTAATTTGAAGGATCAAAAAGTACACTCCTTTGTTGTAGTCTTATTTACAATAGTTCAGATCGAACAACAATCCAGGTGCCCGATGAAAGATGACTTGATTATGAAGATAAGGTATATGTATAAAATGGAATACTGCTCAGCATAAGATATACACTTGCACCTAAAGATTTGCAACAATTTTTCTTTGTATAAGTGTCGACAATATGGCTGGAATCCTTCCATGATAGTTATGGCACGAGAAGAAGAATGGTGGTGGTGCTCCTAGTTTCCACTAGCCTCGAACACTAGGGGTTGCTTGAGTTTTTCTTTTGTTTTATTTTATTTTGCATTTGATATAAGTCTTAGTTTCTAATAGCAGTATAGTCTTTTACTATGTTAATGGTGGTGCTCAGGGGGTTCATCCTGATTCTGCATTCAGGAATCACTTCATCACTATTGGTGATGCTCAGGGACTTTATGGGATGTCAGCAGTTGAACTCAGATTGGCCACATGCGAAACAAGCTACCTTACCTGCTGTATTATCTTATGCCTTTTTCACTACCATCTTTAAGGTCACTGATAGTATGAACTCTTATTTCGCAGTCTCATTTCTCCAACAGACAGACATTTCTGGCTAAGAAACAATAATTTTTATTATTAGTGATTAATTCATGCCATGAAAATTGGGGACTACTTCATCAATTGACCCCCCTAGTCTCTGATTTTGTGCTTTATTATCCACCTTCCATGAAGTTTTCCATCAGACTCCAAGCTGCAGTTCATATAGCAGTTATACTAATAAAGGTGTGTGTCCAGGAAACAAATGTATAAGTTGTTGAGTTTTCTTTTATGTGGTCTGCAGATAAAAGCAGAAAGTTTTGCTTGCCAGTATCTAGTGTGCTCTATTTCTGTAAGTCTACCCAAGCATTTGATCTTCAGTTAATTTAGAGCTGGAATTTTTGAGGTTTCTCATGTGTCTGAGATTTCCTAATTGGAATGTGTTCATTATCATGACTGAGAATTTTGTAAAAACCGATAACTGTTGGTTCTATATCAAACCAGATATCCGCATGTGAGTGGTAAATTTGAATATATATATATATATATTTAACCCTAAGCAATTTCTGTATTAATTAACATATAAGATTGGTTTTATATCATGTTTATGTATCTCTTGGGAGTTCTTTGGGGACTTGTTCAAGAGAATTTGCATGCAATTTCTCACCTAGTTTGTAATTATAAGATTGTTTACCTAGTAATCCTCAACTTACCTTTATACATGAAAATATTTTTCATGTTTCATCAATTCTAGAAGGTGTAATTTTATAAATAACTTTTTATCTGCTATAGATTTTTCATAATTTATTGTAGTCCAATAGACATTATCATTGGTCTATAGGTTTGTACTAGATATTAGTGGTGTATTATACACTAAAATTGTCCCTTCACTGTAGTGTATTTGGTATCTCAGCATGATTTTTAGCATCCATTTATTAATTTACTTAACCATATTCAGAATAAAATAATACTCTAAGTTTTTTAATATTTGTATTGTAAATCTAGTTTAATGAGAGACTATAAATTAAACATCTAATAAGTTGATATCTGATAACACTATTTATATAAGTATTCTATAAATATGTAAACCATGTATGCATAAAGTTGAATATAATTTTGCATCATTTCATACATGACAGTAATTTTCAAGAACTTGGTTCCTTACACTTTAGTGGTTGTGCTGGTACAATAACTTTGTACGCCAACAGCATAAAAATTAAACAATTGTAAGCTGTTACTTCAACTAAAATAACTTTCAAGTTAAAGGACTCAGGACTGGAAAGATAATAGTTATTTGCCTTGCATGAAACCACTCCCCATTCAATTCCCAGTACTTTATATGTACCCAAGAGCACTGCCTAGAGGAAATCCTAAGCACAGAATCAGAAGTAAGCCCTGAATACAACTAGGTATGATTCAAAACTTTCCCTAGCTCCAAAAGGTGAAAGGGCGGATTATATTGCCGAGGATATTTTTAAGCAATAAACATGTAAAATAGTAAGTTATATTTGCTGTATAAAAGCCTATATATGAATCAAATTATTAAACTCTTATTACTATCAAGTATATACTTAATAGCATCTGAAAATTATGACATAAACATATGATTCTAAAATTTAGTGTACTATTCTATTATAATGAATTTAATTATTGAATTGAGTGACTTCATTTTTTACTTCCCCAAGTAATTCCTATGAGTCTTCTCTATATGTAAATGACGGAAGTGATAAATGCTGAACTTTTAGCATGATTAAACACATAGTTAGTAATTGTTCTCTTTATGGTTGCATTAAATCTTCATGGTAGCGCTCCATGGGGATTAATGCATAATCTTGATTTGTTTTATCCCAAGTCCTTTTATATCACGTTTGAAAGAAAACCTGTATCCCAATCAAGATTAGTAGTGAAGTTCCCTATGAAGAATTATAACATCTAGCATCACAATAATAATGAACCGCTAACATTTTCACCCTTGAAAGATTTTATCAATAGTCTTTTCCAGAAATGTGGATTCTTAGATTACTTGACTATATGTCAACGACAATATCTTTCATTGGTAAAGAGCACAGGTCTAGTGACTGACTGCTTGTCTTAGAACAAGCCCTCTTCTAAAATCACTATACTTCTCCCTTGTGTGTGTGACTCAGCACTCTGGATTATTTATTTTCTCAGCAATTAAGTTTCACTTGTCATTATTTTCAGAGTCTCTTGTTCTACTTTATACACTCTAATCATTGGTACACTTGGTGAAAGTAATTAACTAGTATTCTTATATTTTAATCACAATTACTTGGGAGCAGATTTTCTTATAAATTTTTTTCAATGAAGAGTGGAAAATGCAGTTAGAATAGAGAAGGATCTGCTATAACAATGATATTTGGAACTGATCATTCCAGAAAAGAACTGGGTGCTAAAAGAGGATAAAGAGACATGCATGGCTCCCCTTCATTAAAGATAGTGCAAACCACAGAAAAGAAAAAGAAAAGAGAGAAGTAAGTAGAGAAGGGTGGGTGGGAGGGAAAATGGTGATGGGAGATAATACTCCCTATTTGTACTGCAAATCAAAGTACTTAAAAAGAGGGGGAAAGGGAAGCTCCAAAAAGAGATATAGAAATAGAGAGACAGGAAACTCTATGCCCCAGAGACAGGAAGGCATCAGGAAGGGTAAGAGAGAGAAACTTGGGACATTGGTGGCAGGAAAGTGAACTGGTGAAGGCATACGTTGTATGACATTTTATGTGATTCAATCATGAACAACTTTATTTAGAAAACTATTATGAGCAACCCTGTAACCATAGTGATCAAATAATAAATAAGTAAATAAACCTTCATAGTTTTTCTGAGCCAAAATATAGGGAAGAGTTGATTTTGTATAAATTTTGAAATAATTTGGGGTTATTGTACATTCAGAAATCTTTGATGCATAAATCTATTGTGTTTTGCCAGAAACTTTGTGACCCGCACATTTAGATCATGATACACAGTTTTTTTTGTTTTGTTTTGTTTTGGGGGGTCACACCCGGCAGTGTTCAGGGGTTACTCTTGGCTCCATGCTCAGAAATTGCTCCTGGCAGGCACGGGGGATCATATAGGGCACCGGGATTCGAGCCGATGACCTTTTGCATGAAAGGCAAACGCCTTCCCTCCATGCTATCTCCAGGGCCCCATGACACACATTTTAAAAAGTCTTAAAGAATGAAGATGCTCCAAGTTGTATTATTAGGCCCTTAGCTCTTTTGAATGACTTTAAGTCTTGCAAAACTTGTAAATCTTCTTCCATATTTTTTCTATTTTTTTTTTTTGGTTTTTGGGCCACACCCGGTGACGCTAAGGGGTTACTCCTGGCTCTGCGCTCAGAAGTCGCTCCTGGCAGGCACGGGGGACCATATGGGGAACCGGGGGATAGAACCGCGGTCAGTCCTAGGTTAGCGCAGGCAAGGCAGGCCTTACTTCCAGTGCCACCGCCG
>PVKC010048523.1:0-10884 GCA_004027635.1 Crocidura indochinensis | reverse complement strand
GGCAGAGGTTTGGTAAGCATATGTTGCTAGTTGTCCATTCTGTTAAATTGTTGTTTTCCATGAGTGATCATGGCATCCAAGACATGACGTTGTCCAGAATTCAGAGCACTGTTACTTTGATTTTAGAGTCTTGTACTCAGCTGTCATTCTTCTTGAAAGAAGAATGATATGGGTGGGGAAAGAACACTTTAACTCCAACATGCACTTGTGCTATCAGCTAAAGACCAGTGTACCCGAAGTTTGGTTACATTGGTATCCCAGGAAGGGTGATGAGGTAGGCCCATTAAAAATGGTGATTCTGTATGCTGGAGGCACCACTTATGGCCTACACTGCTTCGGTGTTTGGCCACTCTCTCTTCTTTATATGGCCAGCTTTCATCACCCACAGTCTTTCATGGCTTGGTTTACATCTCGTTGGAGAAAAGGGTGACTTTTTGAACTTGAGTTTGAAAATGATTGCAGCTGTAAGGGATCAGGTAGTGTCCTTGAGCTGGGGGTCCTTCTGGAGCTAAATCCAGTAGCATGCAACAGTCCACATTTAGGGTATGTGCGTGAGAAGAAGGGCCACATAGAATTAGTCAGCAAGACTTCTGGTTGCAGTTTCTTGTCGGGCACGAGATATGGGACTGAGAGAGCATCCTTTTGCTTGGGAGCTGGGTGGTGGCTTATTGGGCAGGTGTTCGGTCAATACCTAATGCTTTAATAACTAAGGGTAAAGAAGGTTATATGAGAAGGGATCAGGATTGCAGGGATGAGAGGATGGAAGGATTTCTGAAGGGGCGAAGAGGGATACTATATAAGAGGAGCAAAATACACTATAGGCAGAGATTGTTTACAATTTAGGTTTAGCAGGCAAAGAGGAGTCCACTGTATACAAACTCATGCCCCATATAGACAGACATTAGAGATCTATTCTTAAGTTGTTGTTGGAGGCTTGACCCTCTTAGGATGGGTCTGAGTTCTTAAGAAATGATTAAATTAAGACAAGATCAATAAGAGCTAAGATATAGATTAGGAGAGAAAGAAAGGGAAAACAAAAGATAAGAGGGAAGAAAAAGAAAAAATAGTAAGTACAATAAAATTTGGTTAAAAGGGAGATAGCATGGAGGTAAGGCTTTTGCCTTTCATGCGAAAGGTCATCAGTTTGAATCCTGGTGCCCCATATGGTCCCCCGTGCCTGCCAGGAGCAATTTCTGAGCATGGAGCCAGGTGTAACCCCTGAGCACTGCCGGGTGTGACCCAAAAACCAAAAAAAAAAAAATTTGGTTAAAAAATTGGGCCTTTGCCTCTGAGTTGGAAGCTTTTACAATTTCTATAAGCTTCATCACCGGCAGGGGTGAACTTTGCTAAATGAAGGTTTCAGGGTTAGATAGTGGCTGGAGTATTTTAGAGTAACCATAGTTTTCATGTCTAGCGGAATGAACAATAAGGTAATGAGGACTATACAAGGTGTCTACCCAATGTAGTATCGTCTGCTGTGTAGTGTGCTTCGAGGTCCCTTTCTAAAGAGAAGCTGACAGCCTGGTCTTTATGTAACAAAGGTTGAATTGATTCAGAAGAATAAAATAGAAAAGAAAAGAAGTAGAAAAAAAAGAAGAAAAAAGGAAATGGGATGATAGTAATTTGCAAAAATGTATTTGATGAGTGGGACCTGTAACAGAAATCTGTGGTGCCTGGCTACTTTTCAGTAGTCATTTCTGTTTGTTTGTTTGTTTGGTTTGTTTTTTGGGTCATACCTGCAGTGCTCAGGGGTTACTCCTGGCTCTATGCTCAGAAATTATGCCTAGCAGGCTCAGGAGATCATATGGGATGCCTAGATTCGAACCACTGGCCTTCTACATGTAAGGCAAATGCTCTACCTCCATGCTATCTCACTGCCCCATTTTCAGCGGTCTTAATGATTCTATGCCTTATGTCCTAATAGAGGAAATAAACAAAAGGAAATGCGTACATTGGAGTATATTATCAAGACACTGTCATAATGAGCACTGCATATGTTATCTAGTATGATTGATCACAGAATTACAAAATATGGGTGTCCATCTATGTTTTTAAGATCCACTGTAGACAAAGAACCCAGATCATTATTTTATACCAAATAAAATTAAGGCACTAAAGCTTATTGTTAGTAATCACTGCAGCAGGAGTCCCTGACTTCCCATCACATTCTGCACCTGGTTCTGTGAATAAACTCTTTAGAACATTATTATGGGCCTTTGTAGTGAGATTTAGACCATTGTGTTTCTTTATGGAGTATTATATTTATATATGGTATATATTCTAAATACCTCAGATAAGTGCTATCATTCTATATTTATCCTTCTTTTTCTGGCTTACTTCATTTAACATAATATTTAATAGTTCCATCTATGTTGCTACAAATTGCATGATTGTATCATTTCTTGCTGTTATGTAGTATTTCATTGTGTAGAAATACCACATCTTTATGATACACTCATTTGTTGTTGGATATCTAGATTGATTCCAAATTTTGGCTTTTGTACTGAGTACAGCGATTAATAATGAATAGTGGTGTGCAAATATTGGGGATAGATACTCAGAAGTGTGTCAATTCTAACTTTATTTTTATTTTTTGGTTTTAGGGCCAAACCCAGTGATGCTCAGGAGTTACTCTTGGTTATGTGCTCTGAAATTGCTCCTAATTTGGAGGACCATATGGGATACCGGGGGGTTGAAACATGGTTCATGCATTAACACGAGCAAGGCAAATACCCTACTACTTGTACCACTGCTCCTTCCCCATCATCACATAGTTGACATAGTCAAAAGTCGTTGATTCTACCAAATTGATAATAAGGTTGATCTGAGTAACTCAAATCAGGAACACTAAATGGTTACCACAGCTTTCACTCCCACTTCATGTTTTCTGCACAATAGTTCCTAGTTATAGAAGCAACACAAGACTACACACAGTTCTAAATACCAATAAAAATTCCCTATTAAATCCATGCTCTCATTTCACCCCATTTCCAGGTCATGGGTTAGGTTTGGAATGTGAGCTGTAACAGTATATACACACAAGTCCTTCTACAAAGATTCAAACAATCACATCTACACACACATATACAACACAGACCAGCATCTACTCCAAACAGTTACCTACACATTCATGTACATACACACACCGTAAAGACCCTTCATCCACATTATTATGTCCTGTAATCATAGAAAGGACTTGTGAACCTTTTTTTGGAAATGCAATCCTAATATCTAAGTCACTCTGGGAAGCATGAACATAGACATTCGATTCTAGGGAATAAAAGAATGAAACTACACCTGTTGGAATCTCCCTTGGATGTTTCCAAACTGACTGGCAGAAGGAACCTCCATAGAGCAACTGTTCCTGGGAATCTCCTTGAGGATCTCCTTGAAAGATGTGGAGACACTACTCAAAGATGGGGGAAGGATAGCATAAAAAGGGACATTATATCCCCATGATTTCTTTCAGGCACAAAGAGGGGCGCATATCGCCATGATTAGTGGTTCCTTTCAGGCTCGACTCCCTGCCAGATCTCCTCTCAGAGAAATTTCTACTTCAAAGAGTGATTACACATGTACCCATTTTATTTTTGTTACATTGCTCCCTGAAATTTTCTAAGCCACAATGTTTATGCTTATCTTCTCCCTGGTGTCTCACTTCCCTCAAGCTATGATACTGCTCTGTCCTTGGCCCTGCTATCCTGACTGTATCCCAGTTCCTCCTCTCCTGTATAAACATTGTCAAAATGGAATCCAGTACAGGTAATCAGACTGGAGATGTTCTTTCCTGGCCATAAGCTGAGGGGAATGTACTTAGTCCCAAATGCACGGAAGGGTTGAGGTTGACACTCACTGGATCACTGGATTGCCACAACATCTTGTATATGAATTTAGCCACCACTGATATGGACTCAGGGTACCTGCATACTTCGGGCAGAGAGTAGATGCTCAAGAAACAATCGTTTTGAGAATGAAGATGTGGTTTTATCCACAAATGACTCATTCTGAAACCACTACCTATTGCAGTTCAACTCCACTTCTCATCAGAGAGTTGGACCTGCCCTGCTGGAGGAGGTGTTGGTCATCTCTCCGAATATTAGAATTATTTGTGTTGTGATAATGTAATGGTTGAGTGGGATCCAAGAGATCTGGTCATAGCTTTGCTAGCCTAACCCTGATGGGGAAAGAGTCTGGGGAGTCACAAAGTTCCAGAATAACCTGATAATGTGTCCTGGTTCCTCTCGATGAGCTCATCTCCCTCATCTCCTCCAGGGATTAAAGTTTCTACTACAATGAGAAATGTAGTCTTTGGAGATACTAAGTTCAAGGTCCTGAATGTCGTCAGCCACCAACAACTTTTTTCTGGTATGATTACTAGTCCCAAGCCTTTCCTCCATGTCAATGCTGCTCTGGTAAAATGATAATTACAGCTCAGAGGGAGGTGAGATCATAGGATCCCAAACGCATATCAGGGCCTCTCCACTCCATGTCACACACACACAGGCATTGGCGGCATCACATCTGGTGCCCTGTGCAGGGAGCAGAAATGTGTCTTGGATTTCCTGTGACAGATTGAGAGAAGAGTCTTTCAGCAAGGAGACACATCTGAGCCTGAGTAAGTGATACTGCAGCATAAGATTTATGTGGGGTGGAAAGGGCTGCAGCTGTAGAAGTTTAGGAAGGTCAAAGAATCTGACCTGAATGAGGCTTCTGGATAGTGCACCAACTCTGCTAGTTTGATGTCAGTGGAGCCACTGTGAGTCTGACCACCATGTTTGTTTTGTACATGAATCTAGTGGAAATGAAGTTTGATTTTACAACTAAAGGATTCTATTCTAAATCTTCCTCTAGTAGAGCTTTCACAAAGTCCAGTAGGCAATATCTTCAGAGAGACACATGTACTATATCCATGCTGGTAGTAAAGTGTAGGAAGTGCTTATTAGTGTTTGAATGTCCTTGTATGGTGGATCCCCTGTGGTGATGATGTTCCCAAACCAATTTGCAGGCAGAACCCTGTGGAGCATCTATTCCAGCAGGACCCTATTGAGGAACTGGAACAGCGGTTTTCCTTCAGGCAAAAGATTCATAGACTTCACTCATGAGATGGGGAAGGTCAGCACAAAGTGGGGTGCCATTTTCCCATGACCAGTGGTTAATTTCACATGTATGACTCCTAGCCATCCCTTCTCTCTCACAGAAGGCTCTGTTCAAAGTAGATATTAAGTATACACATGGTGTTGCTCCTGAGGTATTCCTAAATTTTAATTTTCATCTTCTCCTGTCTTAGTTTCCCCTAACTAAGCTTCTGCAATATCCTGCTACTTTGCATGTATTCCAGTTTCTCTTGACCTATATAAGCATTATTGAATGGAATATTGTGTCTTTAGTCATCAGCCTGGGACCCATTATTTACTGATTATCTGCTTGGGAGAATGTCTTCAATCTTGAGCACACTGGAGGAGCAGAAGTTGACTCTTGCTGGTTGACTGAGTTGTCACATAGTAGAGGTCATGTGTCTGAATGACTTAAATGGGAGAGAAATTGCATTCTCAAATATTGGGCTAGGAATCTCTTGACGACATTAATTTTCTCACTCCTGAGAGCTTGAGTGGTTTGCTCAATAAGATGAAATGTTCCGCCCAACTCACTTGCTCCAAGGTGGAAAAGGCACTTGAAAAGAAGGCAACTAATGCCTGTGTCTTTCAGACAAAGTGGTCAGACTCATCTGCACCATGTGACAGCTTCTAGCTTTAATATTTTACATCCATGTTTGTAAACACAGTGTTTAAATAAAGATATTGAAAATATTTTTGATCTATCCCAAGTTCAACAGGCTTGTCTTTGCATTGATCATTTGTACCAGATAATTGGTGAACAGACTTCGCCAATCTTGCCTCCTGGAAAATATTTCAATTTCTAAAAATAGGCAAGTTCCTTGTGAGAAAGATTCATTTACTTTTATAAATACATTAAGTAGTAGTCAAGTACCTGACTTCAGGGTGGGATATCATATTGACCATATAACACCATATTATTGTTCAGTCTATGTAATATCACCCCATGTAATATATCTGCAATCCCAACTGAAGAGTTTGAATCAACATCACGCATGAAATAATCCAGACCAGGATGTGGGTGAAACACTTAGAGTTTGGCCCTCTTCTACCTATTTCCAGCAAGCTGCATGCCAGAAGAGATGTTTTTATGGAGTACAGAGACCACCTCTGGGTGGGCACTAAAAACAGAGAGCTCAAGTTATCCTGAGCCACTCCAACCCAGGTTTACAAGTAAGACCATCTCTGTTTTGGGGGTATCCAAGTAACAAGCAAGCATACAAAAAATCAGGAGTGAACTTTGTTTTAGGTCAAATAAACTGTGACCTAACAACTTAATTAGAGAGTGAATGTGTAATTCCTACCTCCTGCCAAGCAGTCATCACACATTGCTGGGAGATAGTGCCTTTGGCCCTTTGCTGAAATGAGCTCAAGTTTTTGTTCTGGAACTTGACTCTTTATGCCAAGGTAACATAGGAGCCAGTGCCAGCGTTCCTTAGTGAGTGGCCCAAACTCTAGTGATCATGTTTCAGACTCTTAATACAAAACAAAATAACCAAATGCATCATTCTTGTCTAAGTAGTGCAGCAGATCAAAAAATAGCCCTTCCTGACTAACACTCAGTACTTTCCTAGGCTCTGTATGCACTGTGACAAGACACTAGTGATTCTACATCTATTTATTATCCTCTGCAAAGTTACTTGAGTTTCTGTTAGAGGTAAACACAATTTGGGGCTGCACGTAGCAATGCTGAGGGATTACTTCTGAGCCTGTTTCCAGAAATCACTCCTGGTAGGTTTTTGAGACCACATGGGGTGTCAAGAATCAAGCCGGAATTATCCTGCAGAAGGTAATCTGCTGTACTATTGCTCCATCTTGATGTAAGAACCTATATTTATTTTATTATATTTTGCTTTCACAGCATTGCCATCTGCAACATTATTCAGGGTTGAGTTTGTTTTTTGTTTTTTTGTTTGTTTGTTTGTTTGTTTGTTTTTGTTTGTTTTTTGGGTCAGACCCGGCAGTGCTCAGGGGTTACTCCTGGCTCCATGCTCAGAAATTGCTCCTGGCAGGCACCATATGGGGTACCGGGATTCGAACCGATGACCTTTTGCATGAAAGGCAAACGCCTTACCTCCATGCTATCTCCCGGGCCCCAGGGTTGAGTTTTTATGTCCAGTGTTTCAGCACCAATCCCACAACCAGCACAAACTTTTCTCCATTAATGTTGCTAGAATCTTTCTCATGCTACCACCCCTGTCCCATCATAACCGGTACATTTTTCAGTTTCATTGGTAAAGTTTGGGTCTCATGATTTCATTGTTATTGACTCCGTGGCTGGTATATTAAGTTTAGTTCTTTTTTCTTTTTAATCTTTTTATTTCTCTTTAATTAATTTAAAGAAAATGCACCAAATAGTTGACATAGTAAATCAAAATACACTTGTTGCCATATTAGTGAAAGCAAATTTATTGAAAAATTGAAAGAAAAAATAAAATGGGAGAGAAGAGAAAAAGAAAATTGTAGTATCAAGCTCATTGTGAAAATTTTTGAATCACCAATGAAGTCATTAAGACAATGGCAGAAGTTTAGTTACATATCTAATTTTAGTAATTTGTCCAGGTCTTGTTATATTTCCAGTCTGTTAAATTGAGGTGTTCCTTTAGGAATGACAGCATCAAACAAATAAAGATGTTAAGGAATTTAAAGCTACTATACTACAAATTTTAGGTACATACCCTCTGCTGCAGGGCATCATGAAAGAGGGCCTGGTTCAAACTTGGTGACTATTTATGGGGAAGGTTGCAGCTGCCAGGTTTTCTCTGAAGAAAGAGATATGGGGGAGGGTTCCAGTACTTACTTCGAAGAAAGCTGTGGTGATAAGAGACACAACTACCAGTGATCTTGAGGTATGGTAAGATCTGCCTCCCCACAGGGAATCATAGGTGGTTAATGATGAGGCAGAGCCATTGGGAAAATGGTGATTGTGGGTGGTGGAGGCAGCAACTCTGGCTTTGGCTTGGTGGGAGCTCGTTCTATTCTCTCCTTCCAAGATGGTCAGCTTTGTGCTGCATGAGCCGGTATAGTCATAATATTTTATGACTCAGTTTACATCTCATTTGACAAAAAAGTGAATCTATGGAGTTTGCTATATTTGAACATGACAACTGTCTAGTTTAGTCTATTTTAATACAACCAATGCACCTAAGTTCCTTCACCTCCTGTCCCCAGTCATTTAACATCTGTCTTTCTCCTCCTCCACTCCGTAGGTCAAAGGTGTTTGAGGAAAACTTATTTAATCCATTACAATGGTCATACAATTATTCTAAAACCACTTATATTAATATCATCCTGTATATATCCTTCTTTTGGATATTTTATTTAAGATAATATTATCCAATTACATGTATATTGCATGATTGTATTATTCCTCACACAAGTGGTATTCCATTGTATGTATGTACCACATATTCATAATCTACTCATCTGCCGTTGGACGTCAGTGTTGATTCCAACTCTTAGCTATTGTCCTGATGTTGTGATGAGTAGCACTTTGTATATGTCTTTTGGATGTGTGATTTTCTGTTCTGGGAATAGACACCCAAAAGTGGAATTGCTGGTTCATATTGAAGGTTGATTCTTCATTTACAGAGCAGAGAACCCTCTTTCATATTTCCTTAGTGGTTGAACCAGACAGCATTCCTAGAAGCTTCCATAGTCATTCATACAAACATTTTTAAGGCTGTATGGTCACAGATTAAGAGGAATAAATGTTACGATCATGAGATTACTCAGGTTTCTTGGACATTACTGAGTCACTGTCTGTGACAAATGTAATTCTTGCTTTTTATTTCCAGCAGAAATCTCTCCGTAAGGAGAGAAGAATATCCACCTGGAATTCAACAGAATGATGTCTGCCTTCCAGGCATTCGGAACGATATTTGTGATTCAGATGCTCATGGGAATCTTGGGGAACTTCTCTCTGCTCTTCGATTATATCTCCCTTTCAGTCTCTGGGGGTAGGTTGAGACCCATAGACTTGATCCTCAGGCACCTGACCATTGCCAACTCTTTGGTGATTCTCACCAAAGGGGTCAGTATTACCATCGGGAATTTGTGGATGAAATATATACAGAATGATACTGGGTGCAGACTGTTTTTATGCCTATACAAAGTGAGCAGAGGGGTGTCCACCGGATGTATCTGCCTCCTGAGTGTCTTCCAGATGATCACCCTCAAGTCTTGGACCTCGAGCTGGGCAGAGCTCAAGGAGAGAGCACCCAAGTACCTCAACTCCTCCTTGATCCTGAATTGGATGCTGAATCTTTTGGTGAATCTTCTGGTTACCTTTAATCTAACTGGTGTACCGAGCAACAAAAACATCACAAGGCAAAGAGAGATGGGACCTTGTTTTGCCTATGTTCAGCATGAACTATCACCCCATGTAATTATCATAACGTTATCATTTCCTGACCTTTTGTCTTTGAGCACCACGATCTGGGCCAGTGGCTCCATCATCTCCATGCTCTACAGGCACAAGTGTCAGGTCCAACACCTCTACAGAAATCGTGTCACCCCAAAACAGTCCCCGGAGACTAGAGCTACCCACAGCATCCTGGTACTGCTGAGCACCTTTTTGTCCCTCTATGCCGTCTCATCCATGTTTCAAGTCTATCTAGGCCTTTCCCCCAATCCCAGCTGGGTCGTTGTGAAGATGTCAGCACTGTTTTCTGCTTGTTTCCCCACTGTCTGCCCCTTTGTGCTCATGCGTCATCATCACCACAGTCCGTTTCAGCTCCGCTGTGACCAGCGACAGAACACACAGCCTCCCCCTATTGACATGAAGCTGTAAGCTACGTCTTTTTTCACTAAGGAGAAGCTTATGTACTTATCTACCTCAGTAGAAAGCATTGGTAACTAGTTAATCTAACGCCAAAAGAACAAAATTTATTTCAATGAATCAAAAAGAAATATAATCCTGAGGTATGGCATGTCGCCACATGACTGACTTTGGTCCCATCTATGGGCATGCAAGTGATCTTCATGAGTCCCACCAATGGCCACTGGTGAGCCCAGAGTGAGGAATAGACTTATTGCTATTGTTAGGCATAGACCAAACATACCCAACAATAAAAGTGAATTAAAATATCAAAATAATTATTGTAAGTATAAATGGAATACACAATATTAGTTACATAGGTATGGTTTTTTTTTTGGGGGGGGGTTTGTGGCCACACCCAGTGACACTCAGGGGTTACTCCTGGCTATGCTCTCAGAAGTCACTCCTGGCTTGGGAGACCATATGGGACACCGGGGGATCGAACCATGGTCCGTCCAAGGCTAGCGCAGGCAAGGCAGGCACCTTACCTCCAGCGCCACCGCCCGAACCCGGTTACATAGGTATTTAAGAAAAACTTTATAGGGGCCTAGTGAGATAGCTCAGCAGAGTTTGCCGTGGAAGCAGCTGATCCAAGACCAAAGGTGTTTGATTCGAATCCTGGTGTCCCATAAGGTCCCCCGTGCCTGCCAGGAGCTATTTATGAGCAGACAGCCAGGAATAACCCCTGAGCACTGCCAGGTGTGGCCCAAAAAAAAAAAAACTTTATTGCTAACTATGCACTATTTCAAGGCTTATATATTAATGACATTTGAATGCCGAAAACAAGATGCAGATATTAGAGAAGAGTTTGTATCTATAAATTTCAAATGCCATTAAAAGACACCTACTGTCACTGAACATTGTGATTTCTGAGAGTTCACGAGAAAGGATTGGAAATAACAGATTTCTAATGGGAACTGAAATGGAGAAAAGATCTCAGGTAGAACCATA
>PVKC010048522.1:0-10884 GCA_004027635.1 Crocidura indochinensis | reverse complement strand
TGTGTGTGTGTGTGTGTGTGTGATTGATAAGTCAACTGGAATTACCAAAAATAGATTCTGGGAAAAATCTGCATATCTATCACATTATACAGATAGCTATTTATTAGTATAATATGTCAGTATTCCTACTGCCCAATGATCAAGAAAAATGTAAAAGGAAGGAAAAATGCAGGTCCCAACATGCCTCATGTGTGCGTGCATAAGCATAATTTCTCGATTGTTAAAATTAGATAAAAATAGATATTTTCCCACCATAAATTTTAAATTTGCACTTCTAATTAATGTGATGATTCAGAATTATTTTTGACATGACTCTTTGCAACACATAACACATACAAATAAAGCAGAGTTGATTTCTTTGTTCTCATAAAACACGTGGAAATGTATTCAAGATTTCTGCTTAGACCTGAAAAACAAAAAAGTAGTTATGATAGCTACAATAAATTACGTATCAACTTTTTTGTGTGCCCATGTCCTGGCAGTTGATGGTGAATAGCACAAGAATGTAAAGGAAAGAATTTGCTTGTAAATCAATATATTAAGAATTGTTTGACATATATAGACTGATAATTTAATTATTTGATAACATATTAATCAAACAATCTACATTTATTTTTATTAGAAACTCAAGTTATTAAGATCAAAATAAAAGACTACATGGATGTTTAAAATTAGTTCATTGACTTTTCTAAAAATACTTGCTTATTTTGTTTGCTTTTTTTGCTTTTTAGGTTACACCTGTTGATGTTCAGAGCTTCCTCTTGGCTCTGCACTCAGGAATTATTTGTGACGGGCACAGGGGACCATATGGAATGTTGGGATTCAATGTGGCTAGCTTTTTACTCTAACACCTAAATAATCTAAATATTTTAATATCATTTGGTTATGTTCAACCCACTTTTGGTATTGATAAACAACTTTCTACCATACCCGAGAACATGTGAATATTATTGCTTTTTAAAATAGATAGATCTTACATTTGTATTAATTTTTTTTAAAAAAGAGGTTGAGTGAAAACAGTATATTATAGATAAAACACATGGGAATATATATATATTATGATTATAATGCTCTTTACATAACTGAAATCATAAAACTACAATCATATTTGTAATCACAATGTTTAAATAAAGATAATTAAAAATAATGTAGAAGTTCAGGGCGATTCAATAAAAGAATTTATTTATGAAAATAATGATAAAAATAATGTAGAAGTAAATGATGAGACATAAACTAAGGAAGAGATAATCAGAGAAAATGAATAAATGATGGAGTAACAAGTTTCATAGTGTATTTAATAATTTGTTTCTAGCTGGAGGTATTAGTAATTTGCTTCTTTGATTTTCATAATTAATATGGAATATCCCATATGTTCCAGTCACCACCAACTTCCTCAGATGTATCCTCATTCACACAAACTAATTCTATTAAATCAAGAAGAATTAGTCAGGTTACTGTTCTATATAGCTGGTTCTAAAAAAGTAAGGCATGCTAGTTTATTTCCTTTCACTCACTTTTTATTTTAGCATTAGTAATGTGAACAAATAAACTTCTACCTAAAAGCTTTTTAGAGTTGATTTGACTCAAGGGATACTTAATAATGAAAATTTTAATTGATTTCATAACTTATTAGAGTTTGGGTATCCCCTAGACTTTTATGATGCTTTTAGTTTTATTACTATTATTTTAAGTATTCGGATTAGAGAGATAATATGGCAGGTAGGATAACTGCCTTGCATCAAGCCAACTCATACCTGACATTTCAGATGATCCTTCTGCCAGTCCCCGCCATAAGTGACCTTGAAAACAGGAACAGTAAAAAACTCAGAGCAAATTTTGGGGTATCCTAAAAATAGCAACAACACAAAACATAGGACATATACAGTAGTTTTTTAAAAGTTTGTGCTTTGACAGTTTCAAACTAATTGGCAAACTGTAAGTATAAAACTCTTAGATATTTTATTCTCATTATACACAAATATTAGTATAATATTACATTTTTTTTGCTTTTTATTTCATATATGTTTACTTATACACACATTTTCTTAATTGCAAGTATATTATGTCCCTTCACTTCAAATTGCATATATTAAGATTTTTAACAAGATGTTATTATATTTGAATAAAATTAATACTTTTATAAAATACACATTAATTTAATTAGATTATTATAATACATTTATTCAAAATTTACTAATTAACCTAATATTATTTTTTATGAAAATATAAAATATTTCTGTAAAAAATTCTATAAAATTTGATGAATATTGAAAAGCTGTATAAATCATGATTAATAAAATTTAGTCTGGAAAATTTATTGCCTTTGTATTCATAATTCCATTGTTTTGAGAAGTGCAGGCCATTTTCATTTTTAAAGTTCATCTGGAGTCACTGTGGCTAGGGGCTGAACCACGCCTTCTGCCAAGTAGAGGGTGAGGAAAGGTAGACACAGGCAAGACTTGTAGAGCTTAGTCACAGCAGCTGGGGTTTTGTTTCTGTTTGCTTTTTTTCCTTTTAACTCCACCAGTTTTGGTTCTGCTTGATACAAAAACTTACAAGAAAATATCTTGCCTGGCATAATAGTACAAGACAGAGATGATGATGTCTGACACTTTCTCCCCCCAAATGCATCAGCAATATAATATGGCACCATTTCTTCTTGCACAGGCATATTAAAAAGGGGGAAATTTTACATATAGAAACAAGTTCTAATCTACTAGGGTTAAGAACTCTTACATTTTTCAATATAAGGTCTCCTCCACCTTGAACATATGTCACGTTGACCCAGCTTAGACAGTGATCGTCCAACTTTGAACCCTATATCCCAGACATAGAACCTACACAGTTCTCCACAACAGCTTCAGGAACCAATTTCCCCCTAGGACATTTTTAATACTGTTCCAACATCAACATGCACCTGTTTTGATATGACATCCTGACAATGAAGAAATGATAACAACTTGGTCTAAGAGCAGGTTGTCTTACCTCACTTCCTAATGACAAGATGAAATTAGAAGACATGTTATTCTCTGATTTATACAAAAGCCAAGTTCACTGTCTACAGAAAACTGGCTGTGACAACCATGACTGGGCAGAAATTATCCTGGGACCAATAAAAAAAAGACCTTAGTCTAGACCTTAGTTTATGACCTGTACAATAACCAAGGTCTTTAATTCCGAGGTCTGACTGAGATAACTGCAACTGAGCAGATCTTCTGGAAACATAACGAAAGACTATCTTATTCTTTGTCTTAGGATCAATGCAAAAACCAAGACCACTAACTACAGAAGACTGATTAAAACAACACTGATGAAACAGACCTTCTAGAACCATAAAGAAATACTCCATCGTAGGTTCCATCCTTTGATATGTATAAATACCAAAATCTCTAGCTGCAGAGGCTTGATTTTATCATCTACAAAGGAGCAGAAAAATTCCAGACACCACAAAAGGACCTCGGGGAGAATAAAAGAACATGTATGGAGCCTGTAGTTATTCCCATGACAGTTTACTTCTAGGGTGGAGAAACCCTGTTATCTCTTAGGTCAAGTGAATTCCCTTTCTAATTTCCCCAATATTTACTATGCCTATGCAAAAAAAAAAAGCACTAATTAAATTTATTTTTTGTTTTGTTATTGCTATTCCCCCCCCCGTGTTTTTTTTTTCTGTGCATTGTTTTGTTTTTATTTCAGGACTGTGATTATTGTGTGGTTGTTGTCTTATTGCTGTGGTGTTTTTTGAGTTTTTTGTTTGATTTTTTTTATTCTTTTTGTTTTGTTATATTTTTCTTCCTTTTTCCCTTTCTTCTCTTAAATTGATTTTTATAATTCTAGAAGGACTCCTCACAATTTTTGCTTGTTTGATTTTTGCCCCACTTTATTTTATTTTTATTTTCTCGTCTTTCCTTCAAACAGAACCACACAAATTGAAGCACCTTGTTCCAACTCACACTTTGAGGGGAATATAATGGAGAGTACCATACCAAACAGTTGTATGGACATTAAGTAGAAATAAAAAAATGATCAGACATAAACCAAATCCAAAACCAACAACAACAGAATTGATACACAGTCTACAACAAGCTAGACACAGAGGGGACCACTTATACTAGCGGCCACCCCCCCCCAGGGGTGTGTGGTAAAGAAGGGGAATATGGGATGCATGCTGGGAATAGAGGTGGAGGGAGGACAGCATTGGTGGTGAGAATGCCCCTGATTCAATGTCGCTATATACCTAAAATATTACTGTGAAAGATTTGTAGTCCACCTGGGTCAAATTAAAAATTAAAAAAAAAAAGTTAGGGCTGGAGAGATGGCAGAGAGGTAGGGCGTTTGCCTTGCAATCATGAGGTCAATGGTTCGTGTTCTGGCATCCCATATGGTCCCTTGAGCCTGCCAGGAGTGATTTCTGAGCATAGAGCCAGGAGTAATCCCTGAGCGCTGTCGGGTGTGACCCCCCTCCCCCCCAAAAAAAAAACCCAACAAAAGACAACAACAACAACAACAACAACAACAAAAAATGTTCATCTGTTAATACAACTGATTCTGCATCACTATTAGAATTAGTTTATGTGGGTCCGGAGAGATAGCAGTCAAGCGGTGTTTGCCTTGCAAGCAGCCGATCCAGGACCAAAGATGGTTAGTTTGAATCCCGGTGTCCCATATGGTCCCCTGTGCCTGCCAGGAGCTATTTCTGAGCAGACAACCAGGAGTAACCCCTGAGCACTGCCAGGTGTGGCCCCAAAACAAAACAAAAAAGAATTAGTTTATGTACTTTATGTAAAAATAGCACATTAATAACAGTTGTCATAATTAGTAATTCATAATTAAGTGTGCACATGCTATTATTTCTTTTTTTGTTTGTTTGTTTTGTTTTTGAATCACACCCTGTGATGCTCAAGGGTTACTCCTGGCTATGTGCTCAGAAGTTGATCCTGGCTTTGGGGACCATATGGGACGCTGGGGATAGAACCCCAGGTACATCCTGGGCCACGCGCAAGGCAAACGCCCTACTGTTGTGCTATAGCTTTGGCTTTAATTAGTTCTATTATTATCCATGCTAGCCTTAAATGCTTGGTTAATATGATGCCTACTATTTTTTTCACTCAACTTTTTGTCTTTATTTAAAAACTAATGAAAATGTTGCTATCAATTTGAGTAATTATCTATAATCTCTATGTATATTAATTCATACATCCATATAACTATATATCTATACATATATCTCATCTGAAAAAACTAGTTTCTGCAAATGTCACAAAAATAACTATTTAAGTCCATAATCTAAAGACAGATGTAATGTCTAGTTTTGTGAAACTCTTGCTCCTTTTTCTGCTCATTTCAATTGTCTTTCTTTTTTACTGCTTTGACAGAAATTATATAGTCAGAATAAAAATCCTTAGGTGATATTTTGATTTGTTAGGTTGGTTTTATTTTGTCTTGTTTGGCTTGGTTTAGGGGACAAATTCAGATGTGTTCATGGATTATTCCTGTCTCTGTGCTCAGAAATCCCTCCTTTTGGGTATCATGGGATGTTTTATGTTTATTGGTCATATGCAAGTAAGAGACTTAACCTCTGTACTATCTCTTCAGCCACTTTTGTTGATGATAGGATTTTATTTTTTCAGTTTTGGGGTCACACCCAACTGCATTTAGAGCTTAACTCCTGGCTCTGCACTCAGAAATATCTCCTGGCAGGCTCAGGGACCAAATGGGATGCCAATTTTCAAAACCCCACTCGTCCTGGATCGGCTGCTTACAAGACAAATGCTCTACCGCTGTGCTATCTCTCCAGCCTCCGAGATAATATACAATATTCAATTTTTTTTCTTTTTGTATTTTTAGCTCCCCAGATTACTAGCAATTAAATAGTTCAAATTATCAAGATTTTCCTTAATGGATATGTTTACAATATAAAAATCACTATGCAAGTTTCTAAAATAGTCCACAAATATTATGATTTTAATTTTTAGTTTAAAAATTCATTTAATATTGTATTCAGCAATTTTATAAAGGCTCTGATATAAAATGTGCTATTTTATTACGTATCGCTGATGTTGTTTAATATTCACTTGATGCAGGATCATATATTAAAGTTCATTTGTCAATATACATGTTCATTTAATTAATGTTTTCTGTTACATTTTCCAAGGTATTTTATATTACTTTTCTCTGCTATAATATTTAATATATTTCTTTTGTATAAAACTATATTATGTTCATATAAAAATTGCTACTGTGGTTTCAATACAAATTTGAATAAATACTTAATAGAATGATGCATCATTTTCTAAATTTTACAAAGATTTTTCATCTATTTTTACATTTTTGAAGATTTTATATATAATTCAGTATTTTTTATCTGTTTTAAATAAGGCCATAGAATTTTCCAGCATCATTTACATTTAGAATTCCAATTACATAAATATTGCTCTGTCTTAAAATATGCTTTGTATTCTTTCTTTGTCTTTAGTTCTTCCTCCCTACCTCCTTCCTATTTTTCTCCCTTCCTCCCAGATTCCCTCCCTTCCGTCCTTCCCTTTTTCCTTCTTTGTCATTTTTTCTTTCCTCACTTTGTTTCTTCATTTTCTGTCTTTTAATTTACTGTTTCTATTGATCTCTTAAGTACATTTTAATTCGTATTTGTGTATTCCTTATAGTTTTAGAACTAAGTTGTTTTTAAAGATGATTTTTATTTTACTTACAAAATTTATTTTTAGTAGTAACAAAATTAATTTAATATTGAAGTTTAAAACTTGTGTTGCAGAACTTCTGTGTAATTTTTTTATTTTTAGTTTGTAATTAATGACTTTATTCCCACAATTACCTTATACTTTTTAATGACAGTACACAAATGAAAAATATAAATAATTTGAAGCTTTTGGTAATGTTATTTTCTACTTGAAAGGATTAAGTTTTGCCTTTGCTTACTTTTTCAAAAATAGCTTAGTGCAGAGACTAAACTTATTTGAAGCTATATTTTACCTTTTTAAGACTTATTTATTTCTGGATCTTACTCTTATTGAAAGCCTTCAAATCTTCAAAGGAAAGCCTGAAGTATTTACAATGACTTATTTTCTATAGTGGTCATTTAAACCAAATAGTTGTACTTACTTTCAACACTTTGAAACTCTGAAAAAAGCTACTCTATTAGTGATTTCTTGAAATCAATAAAAGCCAAGTAAATACTGAACCTGTATCCCTGGCCTCATCCTTACCAGAATCCTGATGCACAAGTCTATGTTAAGGGCCAGGTGCATCCACATATTTCTTTATTTTTTATACTTTTTAAAATAATTCTAATAAGAGAAAAATAATCTAGTCCACCATCTCTAAAAGTAAAATTTGGATCTACAATCTATAATCTGATAATATTTAGTTTTTTAGTTTCTCTTCACTGGAAGATAGAGGTAATTCATGATATTTTAACCCTGGTTATAGACAAATTTTTTAGAAAACTAAAGTTTGGCAAAACTATTGCTTGTTGAGAGTGTTAAAAAATAATACCCAGCAGTACTCAGGACTACTATTGACTCTGCGCTCAGAAGTGACCCCTCAGAATGCTCAGAGGACCATATATGGTGCCAGATTCTCTACAAACTCAGTGGCATCCCAAGCAAGTTATTATCTCAACATTCTCTCTGACCCTCTCCAAACAAAAAAAAAACTATACTTAAATATTTTATTATTTCTTATTTGGGGGTCACACAGTAATGCTCAGGGCTTACTCCTGGCTCTGCACTCAGATAATTTCTGGTGCTGTTCAAGAGGAAATACCCAATTTTTTTGTTTGTGAGAACTAATTTATCTCTGTGTTGGAAATCAAAATTCTCATCTGTGGCCATCAGTTTGTGTAATGAAGTTTGACACACAATTAAAGTTGGCTTTTTTTCCAGAGGCACATCATAAATACCTGTAATTAAACTGAAAACAATGCAACTATTATTATAATGTGTGGATTACATAAAATCGGAAACTCTATAAATACGGATAAACACAAGCTTTCAGTGAGAGTTAACATGTCTATATATTGATTTTCCAGTATTATAATTGGGCCTATAATACTTTTGAAACTTATCAATATTTGAATTTCCTCTCAGTGACAGAATTTCAAGCAGATAATCATATTCAACAGCTGTCTTGAAGAAATAAAAGTGTAAGGCAGTAATCACTAATATTATCACTTGTTTAAGAAATTAGGAGAAAACTATGATAATATTTTGGTAAGATAATTTTATAGAAAAGTTGGGAAGATTTTTGTTGAGAAAAATTTCTAAATAAGGCTGGAATATTGAAATATTTATACTACAAATGAATATTAAAATGGAATATTGAAATATTTATACTACAAATGAATTCACTCAATATTTGATTCACTAAAATTGCCCAATATAGTTAGCTCCAATAATAATGTGCATGTGTGGCAACATCCTTGTACTCAATATACTTACTTGTAAAGATTTTTTTGTAAAATGTTCTAAATGTGAAAATGTATATACTTTTAGGTATTGCCACACTTTTTAGTCGTTATAAGCAGCTAGACATACAATTATGGACCAGCCCATTAGTGGCAAAAATATTGAAATAGCTGAGATAAAATTTCATGCCAAGTAGATATGACATTACCTAAGCTGTTCTCAGTGTACTGAAGTGATGAAAACAAATATATCTATTTATTTCATAAATAGAATAAAAGGATCATTTATGAAATGAACATTTTAAATTCCCTTTAATTACTACCTTAAAAATCATCAAGGAAATCCTCAGGCATTTTAATTCCATGAGCACTAGGATTAATAATCCAGTCACAATTTTTTTTAATGAACAGACCTTTGATTGATGCCAGCGTGTTCAATATTCTAATTTACTTTGCTGCAGAGAATCCAGAACAGGTCCTTATATATTTTAAGAGATGTAAGAATATATAGGCAGATCATATCAATATATGTATAATAAAGAAATTTCGGGGCCTGGGAGATAGCATGGAGGTAAGGCGTTTGCCTTTCATGCAAAAGGTCATCGGTTTGAAACCCGGTGCCCCAGATGGTCCCCTGTGCCTGCCAGGAGCAATTTCTGAGCATGGAGCCAGGAGTAACCCTTGAGTGCTGCCAGGTGTGACCCCCCCAAAAAAAAAGAAATTTCATACAAAATAATGATATCGCAGTCTAAATGCTATCCATATTTAATGTACAACATATCCTTCTTGTTTGTATATTCATTTGTTTTTTGGACCATACCTGACATGCTCCAGGGTTTCTTCTGGATCTGGACTCAGAAATCACTCCTGGCTCTGGGACCATATATCATGCCAGGGATGGAACCCGCATCCATATTGGGTCAGCCATGTGCAAGGTAAATGCCCTATCGCTATGCTACGACTCCAAACCCCATTTTTATAGTTTGTAGAATAAAGATAATATGCAAGGACAAGAAAGATAGCATAGAGGTAGGGTGTTTGCCTTGAATGCAGAAGGATGGTGGTTTGAATTCCCGCATCCCAAATTTCCCCCAAGCCTGCCAGGAGCGATTTCTTAGCATAGAGCCAGCAGTAACTACCCCTGAGCGCTGCTGGGTGTGACCCAAAAAACAAAACTAAACAACAACAACCAAAATATAATATGCCATTATCATTTGAGTATAGTATTATTAGGATATAAAAATAAGCTATTACAATAATGCAGTTTAAAAATCATTAAGGAAAGAAACCTCTATGTTTTCCATTCCTAAAATTGGAAGCATCTCATACTGAAATGCACATAAGAGAGAAGTATTTCAATATTGTAACTTATTTGAAAATTGCCTAAACATTTTAAGGTTCAAAAACTACTTATATTGAAATACCTTTTATTATATGGATATAGAAAATGAAAATAACAACATAAAACTGGTCTATGGAATCATTATTTAAAGACCTATGATATTGAGATGTTGGGGAAGTGTCAGGGTATTGAAGGAGGACCCAGGGAAAAGTTTGAGGGAGACACTCTGCTGGGCGTGGTGGAATGCTATGTGCATCGAACTCTACTATTGACAGTATTTTTGTTTTGTTTTGTTTTGTTTTTTTGTTTCGTAGTATACACCCAGAAGTAATCTGGGAATACTAATGGATCTGCTCTGAAATATACTTTCTGTAGGACCATCATTCTAGTGAGTTGGGATTAAACCTACATCAGAGATATGAAGGCAATCACCTTAGTCACTGTACTATATTCCTGGTCTCCCACTGGATGGTAATGTAAAATTGTCAATAGTACTATTTTTTAATAAATTTTGTTTATTTCTCTTTTTATTCAAATACCTCTGGCTGCAACATTTTTCACATGCATAGATAGCTCAATGTTTATTTAATAACGAATAGCAAAACCTCTATTTAACTCCTGCAGTTTATTTACTACTATCTCATTCCTTTAGATAACTTTCCACAATTCCAATAAAATTCCTTAAAATAAAATTAAAAAAATATTGGTCAAACCATTTATAAAAGACTGATTACAACAATAGTGATGAAACAGAACTTATAGAAGAACTGTAAAGAAAGACTCTATCCTAGGTTTTGTCCCATGACCTGTGTAAATGCAAAAATTTCTAGTTAGAAAGGCCTGATTTTATCATCCAAAACTTAGCAGAAAGTTTCTTGGCACTATAAAAAGACCTTGAAGTGTCAAATTGAGTGTGTACGGAGATTCTAGTTGGTCCCATGGCAGTATGCTTCAAGGACAGAGAAACCCGGTATCAATTAGGTCAAGAGAATTTCCTTTCTAGTTTCCCCAATAAATAACGTGCCGCAGAAGAAGAAGAAGAAGAAGAAGAAGAAGAAGAAGAAGAAGAAGAAGAAGAAGAAGAAGAAGAAGAAGAAGAAGAAGAAGAAGAAGAAGAAGAAGAAGA
>PVKC010048521.1:0-10913 GCA_004027635.1 Crocidura indochinensis | reverse complement strand
GTTTGTCACCCACCTTCAAGCCTACTTTCCTGGAAGGCACAAGGTAATTTAATTTATATTGCCTGCTTCTAAACGGTAATGAACTTATTTTAAAAAGTTAGCAAAATAAAAATTGAAAATTAGTATATCTCACAATGTATTCATTGAAGGCTTATTAGGTTGTTTATTACTAGTTGAGAATTCAGTATTAATAATTTCATATGTTGACTATTGGTGATATCAGTGCTATTCTGGCATCTAATCACTTTGTCTTCCTGGGGTGGCATATATTGAAAAATTGAGAAGTGTTTTTGGGTTGAATATGTGTCCACAAGTCCCAGGAATTCCAGCATTTATGGAGATGGGACATGAGCTGAAATGACAGTGACTGCAGGCCATGCCTTTGGTTTCTGGAAGACCTCTGGGTTCTCAGCACAGAAACTGGCATACCTGGAGTTTGAGTTAGTTAGGTGTCTCTGCAGAGATCATTTAGGTGTCTGCAGAAATCAAACAATGAAGTTGGGCAGTCGTCTCAATGGTGTGGCAACATTTATTGGGTGTGATGCACCTGCAAAGGAATCAATAGTGCAGGGATTGGCCCAATGTCCTCCCCAGAATGCCCCAGAGTTTTCATCTGCAAGACTGTTGTTTAAATGCATTTTTGGTGCATGCTCATCTCTTTCCAGAATAAAATGAGTTTATGGAGCTGGATGATGAACTGACATAGCCAAGCTTTGTGATGGGCTTGTGGTTGAAGTAGGTTCTGGAAGAAAGAAGAGGCATTGTGGAAACTGCCAGCTGTTAGTCTGAGAAGACCTCAGCGTTAAAAGCTATATACTTCTGAGGAATATTTTTAAAGTATTAAAATAAATCTTGCTAATTGGTTATTATGCCAAAGTGACTTCATAAATTACTAAGATCTGAGATGAGAAACTAAATTTTGACATAAACAACTATAGCATATTCTAATCATATATAAATATATAAACCTGAGCATAGAAACTAATTCAAAGACAAAGCTAATTAGCACTCTTTCCAATTTATTACAAATATAAAGATTTGGTAGTCAATCATAATTCATTATGAAATATGTACTTTTAGCTTCTTTATGAGTCAACCCAATAGATGATAATTTCATATCAAGTGCCAATAATTCTTTGGCGAATTTGAATAAAGTTGTAAACCAAAGAAGGATCTTTAACTCTCTCTAAAGTCACTCATACTAAGATTAGAGCAATCATTCATAACAAATTAACTTGCTAATTAATTTATGAAAGAATCAGTTCAGTGTTGTGGAATCAGTCTTTATTCATTATTATACAAATGGAGGTGATGTGTCTACATCTGCATTTCTGTAGGTGTGTGTATTGTGCTTAAAGCTTCTTATGAAAGATTATTTAGAAACACTGAAAATGGACTGAACTGTCTCCCATCAACTATATTGAATCTGGCATTTATGATAATAAAAAATTAAATGAAGTCATGCAAGAGGGGGTTTACATCAGAATAAGACATATAGATAATTAATAGACACATAAGAAGATGGTCAGTCAGACAGATTGTTTAAAAAAAATAAAGACCAGATTATTAAGTGGTTTTACCATCATCTTATCCCTATAAAATAATAGTTATTAAAATGATAAGAAACAGGTTTTAGAAAGAGTATGTAAAGATGGGTATGCTTGTCTACTTTTGGTGGAAACATACATTAGTACAGCTTATGAAATTCAGCTTATACATACCTCACAGATGTCAAAATAGGCATAGGGAGGCAGCTCAGTGGCTGGATTGCAGACTTCCCTTTTGGAGGCCAAAAATATCAGTTCTAGTTACCATGAGGTGACTCCAACTTCACTGGTTGTGAACTTGGTGGCACCAAGCATTCCAAAGCTAAGCAGAATTGCACTGGGTGCTGAGAACATTGTAACTATGGATTGTCACTATGTATTGTAATATCGGTAACTATGAAAAGCAATAAACAAAACAAATTAATGAATAAAACTAGAAGTTCCATATGATGCAGTTATCTTACCTTTGGAAAGTTCTTTGCTACCACACAAACAAAAACGTAACTTGAAATATGGGAAATAGTTCAGTGGTCAGGAGCATAATCACTGCCCTTATAAAAAAATTAGGCAACATGTGACCTTAATCACTGCCCTTATAAAAAATTAGGCAACATGTGGCCTCCCCAGATCAAGATCAAATAAAACTGTTAGGATCTCCTGGCACAAACAAGTTGATCCTACTGGTTTCAAATATGCAGGCCTTGAGCAGATTCCTATTTCTGGGTCTTATTCTTGCTATACCAGACATTGTTGATGAGTATTGATGGAACTGATATTATCCCACTCCCAATCATTGCTTTGAAGCAATCCCTTTCAAAAAACGCCTGAGTTCCAAGTGATACAAGCATTCATCATGTTATTGGAGCATTAGTTTCATTAGTCACTGAAAAAAACCTATGTGCATAACGAATGATCAATTGGTAAGAAAAGACTGCAAGATTGCTTCATGGAATACTGTTCACTGATAAAATTGAGTGCCAAAGAATTACGGTAGCAGATATGTTGATTGTTTTTCATATGGAAAACCAAGGTTTCATTACTGGCACCACAAACAGTTACTTTCGATCCAGGAGTAATCTCTGAGCACAGAGACAGGAAAATACCTTGAACTCTGACAAATACAGCCCCAACCCCCTTCCAAAAAATATAAAAACAAACACCCTTCAAAATAAAATTAATATAAAACAATGAAGTATAAATTTTGGTTACAATGTGAACATACCTTACAAGGTAGTATGCTAGGTAGATGAGGAAACACAAACATGAATCAATTTACTCAGATATGCTGAATGTATACATTTGTACATATATAGTTTCCCATTTACATATATATATATATCATGGTATTAATAAAAGGGGAGTATACAAATGTATAAGCTAAGAAATTTAACTTTTGGCTGAAGAACGTTTAAGGATTATTGGAGAAAAGGAACAAATGTGATGGGAAAATCAGCAGAGAAGTGAAAAGTAGATGTGTTATGAGTAGAATTTCAGTTTAAACTTAAAGTGCAGATGTTTATTTTTCACAGTGCGCCCTTGAAACTTACACAAATACTAAGGATACTAAAGATAATGTATCATCAACAAAAATAGGGGACCTGAGTGAAAAATTGGTATCAGATTAGGAATAAAGATAGACACTAATCCTTCTTTTGTGCAGACACTGAATAATGGAGTAAAGACCACCTGAGGACACAATGAAAGACACCATTGCTTTTCTAGAAGCCAAAATCTTCATCAGAACATTACTGCCTCCTTGTCTTGAACTTCTAACTTCCATATGTATGAGAAAAGAATATCATGTTCTTGAAACTACTCCATCTGTGATGTTATTTTAGAGCAACCTAAGAAGCCAAAATATATAATTTTTCATTTTATACTCTCATTAAATCTATTTGCTTTGATGACAGGCTGATTAATTAGACTTTCATGCACCTAATATTAAGAGTAAATTTAGAGAATGCAAAGCTAATATAGATATCCTGGTTCTTTTACTGAGAACAGAAAGGCTGATGAAGATTCTAAGTTGGATTATATGAAAGTTCAATGAATAGCACCTTCGACTGCTCTGCCAGTATAACTGCTATTTTTGAGTCTGTCAGTTAACAAAGACATTGAACCACTGATTTCACAAAAGCCTTCTCAGAGATAGCTCCATGATTGCTCTTCTTGAGCTATGTATAATCAGGATTCAGAAAATGCCAGACTTACAGTTAATGTTAATGTATTTCTATATTCAGAAATATCACACACCTGTTCCCCTCCATAGTGTGACTAATAATCTAGAAACCTAAAACTGTTTATTTCTTTATTTAATTGTATATTTAAGTTTTAGCAAATTTATGTTGGTCTGTCCCCTGAGTTGCAGGGAACTCTCAAAACTGTATGTGAAAAATTTGAAAATTAAGTTTTATGATTTCTTTGTCCAGTAAGATATTTGGAAGATTAAATAAACAATACTCACAATTTTACTTCTACTCACTAATTAAGAAAAACAGGTTGCTAATTATGAAATTAAAAGGTCCTCTTGATTTCATAGTTACTTGTCTAATAGAATTGATTGCTGTTATGACCACATAAGCAAACTAAAGTTGTGATAACATGTATCAAACTGGGGACAGGTTTGTTAGTGTTGATGCTCAAGACTGTATATTAAACATTCTCATGAGAAAAAGAGCAGGCCAAGATAATTCTTTTTGTGATTTTTACCTGGGGAATTCATAGAATTGCTTTCGTTCTAACTGCTAATTTCTCAAGAATGCCATCATATTAAATCTGCTCATGTACGAAAGCCTAAGGGAAATTTTCGAATTAACTAAATCAAAATTCAGAAATCTCCACCTCAGGTATCTTCTCAATTAACATCTAAAAAAGTACTGTAACTCTTCAATAGCGGTGAAAATTTTAAAATAAATATTGAAAGTCACTCTGCTCTTATGTATGTATGAATGCAAACCTACAGCAGATTTCAAATATACTTTATTTTCCATCATTTTTCTATATTATATCCATTGTTGGAGCAATTTTCTCTTAATTGGGTTCAAACAAGATGCTCCTTGCAATTGGTCTCATGGAATTGAGCTTATGCTATTGGGTTTATTATTTTCTGAGCTGGGTTCATGCATTGGCTGTGGAGCAGTATGAAGTCATATGAAATTATATGATATGAAGTTGGATGCACTATTTATTGTAAGCTGATTTACTAGGCAGAATACCACAATATTTAGATGATAATTTCACATTTACAATATCCAATGACAAAATTTTCCAATTGATGCGAATTTCATGAACTTATTTCACCCACAAATTATAATAAATGATTTATACTTGTGTAACCTTTAGCACTTTTTATGACAGTTAAGAGGAAATGATTATTTTCAAAGCAAAATTAATTAGCCCCTGTGCGGCTTCAACTGAGCCTGATTTTGGCCTTTAAAACAACATTAACTGGGGCATCATGGTGATCTCAATTCAGAACTAATCTCCCCAGAACCATCTCATATTTATTAAGTAAATTTTCACATTTAATTTAATTCATATGAAAATTTCATTAGTGTAAGCTTGTATTCCCCTAGGAACACAGAATTGGCCCTCAATGAAAAGATGTATTTTTTAAATCTTCTTTAACAAGCTTCTTATTTTTTGTGGGAATTGAGATTGAAAAATCGATTATAAAAATGCAATACAATACTGCCATAAAGAGGAATCTAATCTTTAAGTCTACAATGTAAAGTTTGCACAATTTACTCCATAATTAATATAGATTCTGTAAACTATTATGCTGTATAATAAAGGCAAATTAAGGTTCAAGTTCAATATGAATAATAAAATGTCATAAATGAATTTATCTTACTTTGATACTAAACTTAATTTTTAAAGTTATTTATGGACTAAGATAAATTCTTACCTAATAACATTTGATTCTTATTTTCTTATTATTAAAATTTTCTTATTAAAATTAATAGAACATTTTTCTTGGGCTGTAGTGATAGCACAGTCTTGCACACTGTGAACTAGGGTTCATCCTGAACATACCCTATTATCCTCTGAGCCTACAAGGAATGATCTGAGTCCAAAACCAGGAGTAACATCTGTTCCTATAAGTGTGATCCCAAAACAAAGCAACCCCACCCATAACAAAAATACAAGACAAAAAAAATATATATATATCTTAATGAAGGCAATTTTATCCATTTATGATTTCTAGATGATGTATATTAAAAGGCTTAGGTAAGGGGCCAAACAGCTAGTATAGTGGATAAGGTCCTTGCCTAGCATCCTGCTGTACTATCTCCTGTCCCAACACTCAATTGTTATGAAAATAGCAAGAATCAAAATAAAATTGATTTTTAACTTATGTATTTTCATCATAATATCCCTTTTAACTGATATAATAGTATGATGAAATGAAGTAAAACATTAACTTTTCCAGTTGCTATTTTCTTTATTTTTTTTTTTTGGTTTTTGGGCCACACCCAGTGACACTCAAGGGTTACTCCTGGCTATGCGCTCAGAAGTCACTCCTGGCTTGGGGGACCATATGGGAAACCGGGGGATCGAACCGCAGTCCGTCCTAAGTTAGCACAGGCAAGGCAGGCACCTTACCTCCAGCACCACCACCCGGTCCCCCAGTTGATATTTTCTATTAATTTGGAGACGATAGTGTTTTCTTAGGAATTTGGAAAAAACATTATAAATCAGTCTTTCTTTATATGAGACATTCAGATTCAGAATATGAATTAGCAAAATTTACAATAATACTTACCTATTTCTTTAAAATTATTATTTATTATGGTTTTTCATGGAGAAATATACTAAGTAGATTAATTTAGCTTGGATTTTGAATGGATTAAATAAACCACAAATGAGTAAAATCAATGGAAGATTATAAATTTATGTGTAAGATTATAATGCTAATTATTATCAACAAATAACTAAAAGGGTATATTAGGGTCCACTGAAAGGACAATAGAATTTTTTCCCAAAAAAAGAAATATAATTGGGGGTCTGGGGGCCGGAGAGATAGCACAGCTGTAAAGCATTTGCCTTGCAAGTGGCCTACCCAGGACCAACAGTGTCTCGAATCCCAGCATCCCATATGGTCCCCCGTGTCTGCCAGGGGTGATTTCTGAGCGCAAAGACAGGAGTAACCCCTGAACTTGGCTGGGTGTGACCCAACAACAACAACAAAAATGATATATTCATTTTATCATAAAACAATGTGAACTTGTATAGGATGCTACATAGGCTAACGAGCCTTAAAACTTCAGTAGCCATTTTATTAGGACAGTATCAAAAGTTTAGTGAAAGCAAAAAATAGAGGATTAAAATATGGATAAAAATATGGATGAGAATATGATATGTAAGATATAATATTATTAAAAATAAGGCTGTTTTTCACAGGGCGATTTGTTATTTATTTACTGATTATTTATTAATGTATTATTTATTAAATCGTTGTTTGTTCAGTATTACATATGTAATATGTCTATATGTCAGTATATTATATATATTTTTTAATCATTATGATACGGCTCAACTTCGTATAGTGCTGAGTTCAGAAAGTGACGGAGCAATCTGAAGGTCCTCAGACTAGCATTACTCAACATTTTAGCTCCTATCCTTGGTTTTGGTGTAAAAGTTATTGAAGTTCTCTTGCAGTACTGTATTGATGAATACTAATTTACCTTAGCTAGCACAGAAACTAAGGTAACACTTATTTTAGCTTCACACAACACTCTTTCAAGGAGTGCTATGCTCGATCTCTAAACAGAGAGGAGTAAGCTCTGAGCACCATTTGTTGTGGCCCAACACATTATCCCCTAAAAAGAACTCACAGTAACAATATTGAGTCAAAGCTTCTTTAGATTTTTTGTGATAACAGCTAAAACAAATACAAAGTCCCTATTTCAATATATGTTGCTTGCATATACTGTAAAAATGTCCCTAGAATTTTACTTTTCATATGAGAAAATAAAATTCTCAGAGTCGATGACAAAAAATTCTGTATGCAAAGAGATTAACTGTAAGGGGGAGGGTTTAGATAGAATTAAGGAAAAAAGGAGAAAAACAAAAACAGAAAATTTTATATCATATGACTTTAATATTTACATATTATTTTATATTAGTTGTATTTTTTAACTAAATAGCTTTAACAGTTTTAAATGTTGTGTTATTTGAATTGTACTTAGAATATTTTCAAATTATACTTCTGCAGTACATATAAGGATTCTAAACAAATATATGAAACATTTTTAAAACTATGTAATTGTAACCTGTAACTATAAAAAGTTTGTGATTTTAAAATCCTTTCTTATTCTGTTTTTTTTTTCATTTTATTTAACATTTCTGGTTTCCCTTTAATGAATCCATTTATCTTCTCTTTTAACATTGCAATTTAATGATACTTCTGGCTGAGCTAGAGGGTATAAAAATGTAATCAGTTTATTTCTGTTTAATAATTGCTAGAATGTCTTGATGTAAACATTCCCTTTATTTTTGTATGCTTATGTTAAAAAAATCCAAGCAGAAAATAAGCAATATTAGTAATACCAATTCCCTAACTACCCCTTCTTTGAATCAGACTTATTAAATATACAACATATGCAAATTGAATCCAAACTATAATATTTGTAAATATAATGTAATCATTGATGCCTCTTAAAATTAAAAATGAAACACAAGACTGTTCCCTTTAGCAATGTTTCCAAAGTCAAGATTTTATTTAACTTTAGGTACCTTAAACTTTATTAAAGTCTCTATTGAGTGCTGTTTAAAATGAGTTTATAAAAATGAGTGCATACTTTTAAAATAAATGAACAACTTTATATTTCTGAAATTTTTATTTAACAGGTCAAATATAGAGATAATGGACTTGGAGGAAACAGTAAATAGTGCTTATGCAAAATAAAAATGTCTATTTATATCACAAGTATGAGAAACCATTACTCTTGACTATTCTGTTTCCTAAGGAATATTATCACTTATTTTAAATAAATTATTAAAAAGGAAACTGCTTTTAGAATATGGTTTTGGTAGTTAATACATATTTAATTAACTGAAGTTTAAAGAGCTTATCTTTTTTATTTCTACCATTTAATATGACTTGCTATTACAGCATCTAATTTGAGTATTACTAAGTAAATTTTGGTACATATAAGTGTAATTTTTTACATTTTATTTTGTTGAATTCTCCATTTATTTGTTCAAAACACATTAAGCATTTATAATTTAATTTCTAGTTTATGAGCTATAGAAAGAAAGGCATATATTAAAAGAAGTCTCTCTCTTCATTGACTTTTTTAGAATTATATTCAAAACATTGAAACAGTGGTTGAAGAAACATCTCGATTAATTTAAATAACAAAGTGCAGATTTGTAACTAACTAGAGAGTGATTCAGATGAATACATGTGTTTACTAGTTTAAGGAGAAATTTATCAAAATCTCTTTGCTGTCAAAATTACAAGCAAATTGATAGAAGGATAGTTAGCTGGCTAAGTCAATGCTGTGTTTGTGGAAGACACAAGTTTTAAGTCCCAAAGACCCAAGAATGTTGTGAACCACTTCTAAACACAGAGGCAAGAGTCACAGTTTAATATTTATTGGGGTACCTCCCCCCAAAAATAATTAAAGTAAAGTAAACTGAACTAAATACAAGTAGAATCATATATAGTAGAATAAAAGGTCTTTATGTTGTCATCTTGGAAGACTGCCTCAGGAAAAAGGAAAACAATGTATTAAGAAAGGAATACATTTGGCTTGAGGGAAGAAATTTTAAAAATGTGTGTTTGGAATATCATGAATGGCAGAAAATGAAAGAGCAGATGAGATGACTTATGTGGTATAAGAGAAAAATATTCTTAATCTCCAAAATACTTAGCAACAACTCCATTATTTGTTCCTTGATGATGTAAGACTGTTTTAAGTATCACATTGGTACAAATATGTTATAGCTCAATGATATGCACAGCGGTAGGGCGTTTGCCTTGCACATGGATGAAACAGGTGGGAACTCAGTGTGAACTCTGACATCCCATATGGTCCCCCAAGCCAGGAGAGATTTCTGAACGCATATACAGGAGTAACCCCTGAGCGTCACCAGGTGTAGCCCCAAAACCAAAAATATATATTATACATTGTATAATTATATATTATGTATTATATATATATACAGATCAAGAATAAAATATGACTTCATTGGTAAATCAGTATTTCTGTATATTGGGTTTGATGATATCAATCTAAGAGATGATGCCAAATATAAGTTTATTCCTCAGGTTACATATATAAATAAAGTACATATATACTTTTATATATATAGTAAAAACATGATATTCAGAGGGCTATTGAATAAGTCAAAGTGAAGAGTAGTTAGTTACCATTATGTGTATTAGGGAAAATTCAGAATAGCTATGCGAATTAGAGTTTAGTATTGTGTTTCAAAGTGACTATGTTCTGATGTTTAGTTTATTTGACAAATACTAGCCTAAAAGTTGTGAAGGTAGTTTGTATGTGTGAGTAACATGTAAGTAGTCTGCCTTTGAGTAATTGCTCTCCATAATTTAGTGAGTATTTTCCAGTAAGTTTAAAGCCTTAAAGTTAAAGAGTTAAATAAAAAGAACATATTTTCTGGAGTGCCTTAAAATTGAGGACTCTTGCATTCTTTTGCTAAAATTTTTAAGCTATATGTCTATAAAAATACCAACCTTGTAGGTCCAAAACTATATAATGTTAACTACCTAAAATTTTCTATCCAACTTTAGATAATGTCCTAGAAATCACCGGTGTCTATTGGTTTGTGCATCATCCCAATTATTTTTTGTTCCATAAAGAACACACATGTGCATGGTTAACTATATTTCTCCCTGCTGTTATAATATTCGTGATAGTATCTGAATTTTCATTAAAATAATTTGACCACTGTTTAACTGAATTACTCCTATGAAGCCATTATATGAAGCCTATAATGTGAGGAAATAAAATAAGGACTTTACAAAAGAAAACTGGGGAAACACAGTTCAACTCTAACAATCTGCGTTTTGATATCTGAAAAGCCACTTCTTTCTCATATTTCTCATATGCATGATTCAACTCATTTTCATATCTGAGTTTTTAAGTGTCAGCTAGATCAGGTTGAAATGAGACTTTCAGTATGATTGATACTGAAACAATAAAATGCTCCATCAGTAAAACTGTAAAATCAGTTGGCCATAAAGTTCAATAGACGTTTCACAGCTACAGGAATGTCCTTTCATTGAGAAAGACTAGAGAGAGAGAGAGAGAGAGAGAGAGAGAGAGAGAGAGAGAGAGAGAGAGAGAGAGAGAGAGAGAGAGAGAGAGAGAGAGAAAGAAAGAGAGAGAAAGA
>PVKC010048520.1:0-10880 GCA_004027635.1 Crocidura indochinensis | reverse complement strand
GTACCTGATCTTCTTACTATCTCTCAGGCTTCTGATATAATATTTCAATGCCTAAATATGAAATTAAATATGCTATAAGTACTTACAAATAATTTATAATATCATTTTAAATTATAACTGAGAATAGAGAACAGTTCTGTGTTTGCACTCCCTAGGGTAATTTTGTTTGTCCTATGGGGCTTGCTTGAGGCAAATATATGAAGTCTAAGCTCCCTGCCACAATTACTCTTAGGAGTCCTGCTATAGCACATACCATTTTAGCTTATAAGAGTTCTATTTGAAGTGGAAGCCATGACTAAATTACTTTTGCTCTGAAGTGAAATTTCAAGAGGTAAGATATTACAGGGCAGCAGCTGAACAAGCTGATTCTTAATAACCTGTAAAAATATTCGTTACCTTTTTTCAGGTTACCTTTAAGCTGTAAAAATACTACTTACCTTTTTTCAAATTCCATATTCGGTGATACTATATTGATAATTTAAATACAGTAGGAAAATGGTCCATATTTTTTAAATAATGAGGGGCTAGAGATATAGTACAGTGGGTACAAGTACCTTGTACTTGGTTGCCATGAGTTCAATTGCAGGTATCCCATATGTGTCTCAAGCACTGCCAGGAGAAATTCCTGAGTGCAAATAGAGGAGCAACCTCTGATCCTGATCATTGCCAAGTATGACTCAAAAACAAGCAAAATAATTTTTAAATTAAAAATAAATAATGAAAATACCTTTAGAGTATAAGAAATGTTTTCCTTCATTGATTTTTTTTATCTTTTATAAGCCAAAGCTTGATTTGTCGTTTAACAAAAATCCCATAGCTGTTATTGTGATCCAGGGATGTACTAAGAGGTAAGTTCTGCTAGCATGATGGGAGTATGAAAAGTCTAAATTTAAGATGCTCTTTAGTAGGATCTGGGGCCAATATACTGAGAGCATGTTCTCATATTTACTATCTACTGTAAATATCAAAGCCATTTAATCTAGTCATGACTTCCTTACTCTAATGATCAATCATACCCCTCAGTGCTTTTCTTAGGTTGTTCTATTAAATTTTGAGTGCTGCTTTGTTATACTAAATTATGAAAATACACACCGAAAAATATGCTAGCTAAAGCACAGAAATTGGGAGATTGTTAAAAGAATCACATATCACAGTGTGAGTCTCATAGATTGGAGCATATTAGATTCTTTGTGAAAGCAAGAATGAGATTAATTTGGGATGCTAAGAATTATCTTTAGTCTGGGCACATCTAATCTGAAGTACATACCTCCCTTAAAGTTACTCTTCTCCGTCCTCCTGTTTTTCTGCTGAAGGTATTTGTATCAATATTGCCTAATATAAAGTCACTGTGAAAATCTTCATGAGATATTTGAAAAGCTTCATAAACAATGGGTACATGCAGCTTGATTTAACAAACAAAATCTAATCTTTTGTATATCCCACAAGAGCCATAAGGAATTGGAGTTTGTCACTCCACCCATTGTTATTACACTAAATTACTAGAAATGAGTTCATAATGAAATTGCTTTGTTTTATTAGATTAGTACCAAATTTTTTTTGCTTTGCTTTGTTTAATTATGTAAGATTCAACTCTGATTTGAAATTAAGATACTATTTTGGCAACAACTAAATTGTGTTCATTTTTATTTATTTATTTATTTATTTATTTATTTATTTATTTATTTATTTTTACCTTGTTTTTTGAGTCACACCCAGGGGCGCCCAGGGCTTACTCCTGACTCTGGGCTCAGAAATCCCTACTGGCAGGCTTGGGGGACTATATGGGATGTCAGGTTCAAACCTAGTTTGGTCCTGGGTCAGCTGTGTGCAAGGCATATGCCCTATCTGCTCTGATATTACTTTGGCCCCTCATCTTTATTTTTATGAAGTTCCTGACATCTCAGTGAATTAGGTAGGTGCCCAAAGAGCTGATGAAATTTAAAAAATCTTTGAATGTAATCTCAATCTGTCTTTCTTTGAGCATAGATAAAGGAGTTCCATGGCTATGCTTAACCACACCAGCATTAGTCACACTGTCTTCCGCTTACTCGGCATCCCTGGCCTTGAGGATCAGCACAAGTGGATTTCCATCCCTTTCTTCATATCCTATGTCATCTCTGTGCTTGGAAATAGCCTTCTTATCTTTATTATCCTCACAAAGAGAAGTCTCCATGAGCCCATGTACCTCTTCCTCTGCATGCTCTCTGGAACAGATGTTGTCCTTTCAACTTGCATTGTACCCCAGGCCTTGGCCATCTTCTGGTTCGATGCTGGGGAGCTCTCCCTTGATCGTTGTATTTCTCAGGTATTCTTCCTCTCTTCCACTTTTGTGTATGAGTCAGGGATCTTACTAGTGATGGCTTTTGACCGCTACATTGCCATATGCTACCCACTGAGATACACCACTATTCTTACGCATGCGCTAATTGGAAAAATTGCTGTGGTCATCTTTCTGAGAAGTTACGGTACTATATTTCCCATAATATTTCTTCTGAGAAGACTGACTTTCTGCAAAAGTAATATTCTCCCAAATACTGCATGTAAGCATATTGTCTTGGCCCGTGTTTCCTGTAATGACATCCGAGTAAATGTCTGGTATGGATTTTTTGTCCTAATGTCAACTTTGATCGTAGATGTTGTGCTAATTTTTATTTCTTATGTGCTGATTCTCCGTGCTGTCTTCCACATTCCATCTAGAGATGCTCGCCACAAAGCTCTCAATACATGTGGTTCCCACGTTTCTGTTATCTTCCTCTTTTATGCACCTGCCATCTTCTCTGTCCTTACTCAGAGGTTTGGACGTCATATCTCACCCCATATTAATGTCCTACTGTCTAATATCTATATTCTGGCTCCACCTATGCTGAACCCTATCATTTATGGGATCAAGACAAAACAGATCTGGGATCAAGTGGTTTATATATTCTCTTTGAAACAAAAATGAATGTAATGATAGAAGTTAATATAATTTTCTCAACCATCCTTTCCATACATGAGGTAAGATTTATCATTGGAATATGGGAATATGCAGCTGAGAAATTATTTCAGTAACTTGTCTTTGGGTCATATTTGACAGTACTTCAAAGTTACTCCCAGCTCTAAGGGTCAGGGACCACATCATAAATAGGATAGAACCTGGGTCTCTTCCATGCAAAGAAATATGCTCAGGCTATTTTTCTGGCCCAAGCGTTCATTTTTCTAACCAGGGTAGGAAAATCTAGCCTACAACCATCTAAAGACATGAAAATCATTTTGATCTGGTTGTGATAGGTGATGCATCATATACTAATGCTTCCTGTAGACTCCATATTGCCTTGTTTGCTTATATTCACTGGATCATGAACCATAAATATCCAAGTGGCCATTATCAGGAAAAGAAAAGGTTCACACGCATATATATACACCAATGATATTGAGACAGTTTTGGTTCCTATTTTTCTTTTTTTTTTTTTTTCGGTTCCTATTTTTTCTAAAACCACTACTCAGTCATTAGTTAGATTTAAGTGACTTGATATAGTTATCAAATCTTAAATAAAAATACAGGACATCTCAAAACACAAGATTTCTTATTAGAACAATATGAAATGGAACTAGTATCTCATTTTAGAATATGCCAGAAATAAATATGTCCAGAAACTAGCTAAATTAGAGCTGTGCATATTTATACTTGACATGCATATTTTCTTACATTCTTTTCTTGTCATTATTATAATATTTCATCTTATATATGTAATATATAACATTTATACTAAAATTATAGTTTCTTTCCTACAATAAAAAATGAAACAAAAATTTATGTTCATAGCACTTTCATTTGCATCGTTAATCACAAGGAAACAAATATATTAAATAATCCAATATTTGGCTAATAAACATTATATTCTTTATAGATCAAGGTATTCATCAGTGAAGACACAAACATGTTGTCTAGCTTATTGTACATGATGTGATGTTGCCCTATATGTTTGTAGGAGATTCAAGTAATTTTATATATTATTGAACATTTAACTCATATCTTTCAACAAACATGTCCATCAAATATTTGGTAATAATTTTAGTTGAATTGTCCATTATATATTATGTAATTTATGTTAAAGTAAAAGTAAAAATTTAGATATAAAATTAATACCCAATCTCACTGCCTTATAGGTAATTTTGATATCACAATTATATTTGTGAATGATTATTTCCCACAAATAATAAAAAAGTTAGCTACCCTTCTCCTACCATAAATAAATATTCCATATTTTAAATATTTTTTAAATATTCCATATCACTACATTAGATATAAAAATAGCCTAGTCATAGACTATATATAGCTATATATATATATTCTATAGCAAATATAATTGACAATATTTGATATTACCTGTTTTTATAATACCTGTTTTTAAGTAATATTCTTCTATGTATGGGCTCAAGAGAGAAATTATTTACGGTTTTCATTTGTCTTATACACTTGCGTTTTAATTTTGTCTTCACTGTTCTGAAAAATTTTGCAAAAAATTACAGCCAACTGAAAATTCTATACCAGTGAATTAACTTTTTCTATCACCATGTTGCCTTTTGACATTTAAAATTCATTTACTTTTTATTATTCTTTCTTAATATACTGGGCCCATGTATGATTTTGTGTGTAAACTTCTTGGCATGTAGACACTCCAGCATCTCAGAAAAATCCCATAAGCTTTGGAAAATTTTCTTCTTGAATATTATTTCTGTCTCATGCTCTTGTTCCTCTCAGCATTTTTAGTTAATAATATAGATATTAATGATTTAGATAATTAGAAGTTTTATCATTTGAGTGGTTCCATTAGGTTCTCCAAGTTTAACAACTAAAATTGTCAATAGTAATTATTAGGCATTTTCTTTATATCCTAGGTCTAGCTAAAAATTTATCTTCATTTCTTTGAAGAACTAGCTCCTAGTTTTATTGACTCTGAATTACTTTCTTTTCTTAAATCCCAAAAATAGTATAAAGGAAAGAAAAACTAGAAATTAATCATTAAAATACATTGATGTAAACACAATAACAGTGGAATACTTCATTAGTTTGTGAATAGACACTTTATAAACTTTGACTCTTCATTTATTGCACATATGTTGGTAAGAGTTAGTATTTCTTGATCTGTTGTCCTTTAACCAGTTTCCATGCTTGTTTATATTTTTTCAAGTTAAATGCTATTTTGTCTTATAGAAGTATGGCTGATACAGATGAGTTTTGTTGGTGGCATTGTTGTTGTTGCTGTTTTTGTCTATCAGTTGCTTATCTGATTAGAGGGAGATTTCTGCCCAGACAAAATTCTGTATTTTCTTACTGCTGTATTCTTCAGCTACTTCAGTTCTATTTGTATAATTTTTTTCATACTCTGAATTCATTGTGTTTACTGGAGCCTTCTTCCAGTGGTTGTTTAATTCCTATTATTATTTCATGTAATGCTAAGTTGATGTCTCCCTCGAAGTGACTGGAGAATTCTGATAATTAGGAATCTAAAGCTTCCCTATTAACACCCACAGAACTCAGAAAATTACAT
Source organism: Crocidura indochinensis (assembly GCA_004027635.1). Taxonomy (NCBI): domain Eukaryota; kingdom Metazoa; phylum Chordata; class Mammalia; order Eulipotyphla; family Soricidae; genus Crocidura; species Crocidura indochinensis. Next base: position 5,346 of record PVKC010048520.1, on the reverse strand, counting down.
AGGCATGAACTGAATAATAAAGTTGCCACTATTTCCTAAACTTTTTATTTTACACTAGTAGAAATACACTAATGGCATTTCATTGGCACAGCAAGTGTAAATCTAGTTCTACCTATACAGTTACTGGGAATTTTATGAAGTTAAGTTGGCACTGTATTAAGACTATAAGGGCTGAAGTGGAAAATACAGTGTGGCAAGGGTAAAATAAAACAGCCCTGTGCTTCTGGTTGTCAGAGTACTTGAAAAAGCACAGAAGGCAGATTCCCAGGTTTCCTTAGTATGCCTGATTGGATTTAGAGTTGACTACAGCAGGTCTCTATTGGTGGCGTATGGATACAGTGTGAAGAGGATCCCTGAAAGTTGGGGGCTAGGAACAGTCTCTTTAATCCATTTTGAAGTGAATTTTGTGCATGGTAAAGAGAAGGGTAACTAACTTGATTTTCTGGAAACCTCTTTTCCAGTCTTTTATCTTTCTAGTTTTTTATCTTATAGATAAATTTATTTATTTTTTAAATGTTCTCTTTAGGAGAGAACTGTTTTTTTTTTTTACAATTTAACTTAACTCCGAATACCACATGAAAATACGAAGTTTGAAAAAATGACAAATGAGAGTTCAGAATACTAGCCATGCCACCCCACCCAGGATGATATATAAATTAGCCTTTAAAATCACTCATTGCAGAGAGAGAGTGATAGAAATTGAATGATCACACTTATTTTTGTTATATATAAATAGGAGACAGCTTGGTAATAATATCCAGAGACAATAGAGACAAGAGCCAGAAGGACCATTCTTTGGTAAGAAATAGTGGGGAGTGCAGTTAAGGCAAGAAAGAACCGCTGTGACAATATTAATTGCAAATGATCACTCTGGACAAGAATCAGGTGCAGATAGGAGATAAAATGATATGCATGACACCCCTTCACTAAAATTATTGCAAGTCACTGTGTCTAAAAGGAAGGGAGAGTGAGAGGAAGAGAGAGAGGGAGGAAGAAGAAGAGGAAGAGGAAGAGAAAAAATATTGGCCCCAGAGACAGGCAGGAAAGAGGACAGGGGCAGGGCAGGAGGGAAACTGGAAACAATGGTGATGGGAAATGTGAAATGTGCACTGGTGAAGAGTATTGCACATTGTATGATTGAAACTCAATCATGAGCAGCTTTGTAACTGTGTAACTCATGGTGATTCAATTAGAATTTATTTACAAAAATTAAAACTAAATAATCAAAAAAATAATGGTTTACTGGGGAAAAATACCTATGAATTTGGAGCCTTCCAAGACATTTGCTATATACAGTGAGTTGCACTAGATGTTTGGAATATACTAAGTTTTGACATTTTTGTTTTGGTCCTCAAATTCTTGCTGATTCTGCAAATGTATTCAGGATCCATCTTGACTGGGCAAATAGTAACAAAGTAAAAAGTATTTGATAATTGTCCTGCTTTTGAATAGTTGTCCTTTCTCTCAAATTTCTGGAAACCTTTCTATTTGTAGTAACAAGCTTACTTAGCCCTATAGACCCCTTTTTAGAATAGATACTAAAACTGTCCTGATAATCTGTTTACCCTTTTTGTTTGGTTGGTTGGTTGGTTGGTTGGTTGGTTTTTTTTTTGGGGGGGGGTCTTGGGAGGGTACACACAGTGATGTTAAGGAATTACTCCAGGCTATGCCCTCAGAAATCTCCCCAGCTTTACGGGACCATATGGGATGTCGGGGATGAAACCGAGGTCCGTCCTAGGTTAGCCGCATGCAAGGCATACACCCTACCATTGTGCTATGACTCCAGCCCCAATGTTTACATTTTTAGAAGAAAAAGTGGTCCTAATTGTACCTGAGGCTACCACTGCCCTGCTGGATCATTTCAGAGTCCCTCTCATAGGAGTTCTCTAATGGCATCACATGGCTCTTGGATTTGTATTTTTTTTAGTTACCAATAATGGAAACATAATGCTTTGTTTGTTGTTTCTTAATGATATACTTTGATATTCATCTAATTTGGAATTTTAAGGATAATCCAACTTGTATCAACACACATATATATTATAATAGTGTACATTTGTAACATAGATGTTACATGTTATAGAAAGATAACATAAAATGAGATTATTTTGACTTTGATAGCATCAAGAAAATAAATAAAACAAAAAATTCAACCAACTCAATTATTAACTTTGGAAAAATATTATTTTTTATTATAGCAACAAGAAAAATACATTAATTATCCAAAAATCCCTGATTTTACCGTATTTTGTAAAGTATACATCTACAGGACATAGAAGAAAAAGTATAAATTAAATCTTTATATTATGATTTTTGTACATTTGTCTCTCACATATATTCCTATATATTTCATTTTATATACTGTATTATTCCACAGCCATCCTGCTCCAACCCTGACTTTTTTCATTTCTTTATTCCAGTCTTAACTTTCCCCATGTAGTTAGTACTCTCTTCCTATACTTCTGTGTATCAGATAAGTATCAGTGCTAAAGTTCTATATTTAGTGAAAATATTATGACTAATCTCCTTCTTAGGCATATGCAGATTTGTTTTGCTTTGTTTTGGGGCCACAACAGGTGATACTAGGAGATTACTCCTGGCTTTACACCTAGTAATTACTGAGAAGGTTCTCGGGAAGTTATATCAAGTTACCTTATCAAACACCACCTAGAATACTTTTGTTACCATCTTAATAGAAGTTGAATTCCTTGGTAAACTTCATTGATTCACTTGTCTTTGCAGTGAACCAATTTGACCATTAAATTCATAAATGAATTGGGCTATGTATTGTCATTAATCACTAATTTGTGCCTTTGTGGATTCGAAACTTGTAGAATTATTTTGATAGCTAAGCATAGTCATGGGTATGTCATGTAATTATAAGTCTTTCAATAGCTAGAAATACACACACAAAAATTTTTTGCCTGTTGGGTCATACCAAGCCTTATTATGGGGATACTTCTGGTTCTGTGCTCAGGGCTCATATTAACATGAGTAAGTATCCTTCATTGACGTGTGATGATGTTAACTAATTCTGTAGTAATAATTTCACAATGTAAATTCAAGAATAAACCATATACAAAGTTTAAAAATTAATCTTTATTATTACTAATTCATCATAGTAATTAAAGTAATTTAATTACTTTATTATATTACTAATTATTCCTAATTACATATTCAAGTGGCCAAGGCATCTCAAATATAAATTGAAATAAAAGAACTTGATATAAAAACAGTATACACAAATATTTATATATAACTATGCTCACTATTGTGATACAGATACATAAAAATGAGATCATAGATTCTTAAATATTCTATAAATGATTCTATTTGTTAAAACAGATTATGAAACTTCATTTACATGGAAAAATTAATTTAATATTAAATAAGAATAGTATAAGTATTTCCTTTAGTATATTAAAGGGAATAGCATTAAGAAAAATTACATATAATAATGTGATTCAAGTGGTTAAAACACCTGCCTTGTATGTGTGAGGTTCTGAGCTTCATTTCCTTCATTGTACAACCCCTAATATGACATACAACTCTCTGTATAATAAGCTCATATATAAAATATGGTTAAATGACAATTTTCTAATGATATTTATTCTTTATCAATATAAATTATAATTGTTATTTTTGAATAATATATGTTCTTTCAATTATAATAAAATGTTTATATCTAATTAAGAGATAAAAGTATATATCTTAGAATTAGAATCATGTCTCAAGCTAAAATTAAAGAAAATACTGGAAGAAAGCTGTGGTGATTTGACTACATAAAAGTTAGCCCCTCCCCCAAGGATTTACCTTTTTGAATTGTCTGAACCTATGTTTTGGTATCAGGGTAACTATAGAAATATATGGGTGCCCCTTCATGCAGGGACACCAATTAAGATGTGGTTATTCTTTCTTGGAGGGAGATCATGCAAACACAAAGACACAAAGATAAACACAGAGACAGACAAAAGTGGGAAAAGGATTCCAGCCAGGGCCCGGAGAGATAGCACAGAGGCGTTTGCCTTGCAAGCAGCTGTTCCAGGACCAAAGGTGGTTGGCTCGAATCCCGGTGTCCCATATGGTCCCCCGTGCCTGCCAGGAGCTATTTCTGAGCAGACAGCCAGGAGTAGCCCCTGAGCACTGCCGGGTATGGCCCAAAAACCAAAAAAATAAAAAAGAATTCCAGCCAAATCTGAATTCAATTCCAATTTATTAAAACTCAAGGCCTGGCTTATCTACTTTTTGTGGGCACAGTTGTTCTCATAAATATGTCAATAAGAGGTAGATATATTGAACAGGACAAATAACAAGACCCATTGGCAGATGAGATGGAATATGCAGATAATGAGATCTGTCTCCATCAGGTCTTAGATGGCACCCATCTCCGGCAGGTGGAATGTACAGATGAGGGAACCTTATAGACTAGACTTAGATTCCTAGGACCAAAGTCCTGTGCCTTCTTTGTTTCTAAATGTTTACATTTAATTCTCGAGGCTACCTGCTTTGATCATGGCTCTCTGTTTTGTGCCCCTTAAGCCTTGAATCTTAAATGTTTATTTTTAATTCTCAAGGCTACCTGCTTTTATAGCTCTGCGTTTGTTGCCCTTAAATCTTAAATGGTTAACATTCAATTCTCAAGTCTGCCTGCTTTTATCAAAGTTCTGTGCCTGTCACAAGGCCCTGCATTTCGGCCTTGCATTTTCTGCCTGTTCTTAAAGGCGCCAATCATATATATATATATAAAATTTTTATTGAAGATCTATGTTTATAAGATATACATATATATATCTTATAAACATAGATCTTCAATAAAATATTAGAAACTGAATAGAATAATACACCAAGAAGATGATTGTTACCATGACTAAGTAGGATTCATCCCTTGCATGGTAAGAAGATTTAATGTATGCAAGTAAATTAACATAATCCACTATCAATACAAAGAAAATTAAAATTCATGCCAATAGGTAAAATATTTGGTGAGATTAAACACTCATTCATAATAAACTCTTAATAAAATGGGTGTAAGGAAATTCAACTTCAACTTCAACATAGTTAAAGCTATTTGCCACAGCATATATCAAAGGTGAAAAAACTGAAAAATTTCCTTCTAAGAAATCAACCTCAATTTCTTATCTATCTGCCTATAGCTTGCCTATTTCTGTTTGCAGATGGTTTAGTATTAATAAAACTGTAAAGACAAATAGTGCCCAGGATACAAGAGCCACCCACCGAGTGGGAGAAACTATTCACCCAACACCCATCAGATAAGGGGCTAATATCCAAAATATACAGGGCACTGACAGAACTTTACAAGAAAAAAACATCTAATCCCATCAAAAA
>PVKC010048519.1:0-10917 GCA_004027635.1 Crocidura indochinensis | reverse complement strand
GCAAGAAATTACCTGGTGGACTTAGAGAGGCAATCTTAGGAAACACTATTTAACAGAGCATTCTTGAGCATGTGGGAGAGGGCCAGAGAGGCAAGTGGGGGAACTGCCTGAGCTGCTGCTCCCACATTAGATCTTTCTTAGCAAGAGATGGCCATCCTTCAGGAGCCCCAGGAACAGGTTGAGACCAGGATTTGAGGACCAGAGCAGTGTTTGTGAGAGGACTCTGGTGATCAGTAATAGAAGAACAGAGAAACTGGGGAAGGAAGGAGACCATCAGTGACATGGTCATATGTTCACAAGCAACTGGCAACCATGTGAGAAGGTGGAGCTAAGTTCTCCTGGGTATGGATGCCTGTGGAAAGCATTCTTGGAATTTCCTTTCATCATTCATGGAGTTGAGGAGTGCTTCCAATAATAATTTGGATTATTTCTGGCCTGCAGAGGACAGGCTGAAATAAATTCTGGACAAGAAAATGCCAGAGAGATAGTGCAGCAGGTAGGACATTTGTGTCGCATGTGGCCAATTTGAATTGATCCCCAGCAGCATCACGTATCATCCTCCAAGCACTGCTAGAAATAATTTCGCAGTGCAAAGCTAGAAGTAACTCTGAAACTTTATGAGGTATGACCCAAAAAGGTAAAAGAAGGCAAGAAAGAACAAAATAAAGGAAGGAAGAAAAGAGCAAAATAAAGGAAGGATTGAAGGAAGAAAGGGAGGGAGGGAGAAAGGGAGGGAGAGAGGGAGGGAAGAAGGGAAGGAGACTGACAGAAGGAAGAAAGGGAGAAAAAAGAAGAAAGAAAGAAAGAAAGAAAGAAAGAAAGAAAGAAAGAAAGAAAGAAGGAAAGAAAGAAAGAAAAAGAAAGAGGAGGAAAGGAAGGAAGGGGGAGAGAGATGGAGAGAGGGATACAAAATAAAGGAAGGAAGGAAAGAACAAAAGAAAGGAAGGAAGGAAAGAAGGGAAGGGAGGGAGGGAAATAGGGAAGAAGGGAAGGAGACTGACAGAAGGAAGAAAGGGAGAAAAAAGAAGAAAGAGGAGGAAAGGAAGGAAGGGGAGAGAGATGGAGAGAGATACTGACAGAAGAAAGATAGAAAGAAAGAGGAGGAAAGGAAGGAATGGAAGGAGGGAGATGGAGGGAGGGATAGTAAAAGAAAGAAAGAAAGAATGAATGAATGAAAAGAAGGAAGAAAGAGAAAGAAAGAAAAAGAAAGAAAGAAAGAAAGAAAAGAAAAGAAAGAAAGAAGAGAAAGAAAGAAAGAAAGAAAGAAAGAAAGAAAGAAAGAAAGAAAGAAAGAAGAGAAAGAAAGAAAGAAAGAAGAAAGAAGGAAAGAAATGAAGGGTTCTGAACTCAAACCCAGGTTCCTTTGGGTCTGTGCCACGGGGTGGTAAAATAATTTAGAAGAGAAAGAACAAGAGCAGAGAAAGTTTAGTAAAGAGAAATAGTCCACTGTTTTGACTGAAAGAGTCTGTGTAGATGTCTTACAGGACACTTTTTAAGAGCATATTTCTGAGCTGCTTTAGGCAAGAAAGTTCTGCTTTCTATAGATTAGTCCTGGAAGGGGCAAGCAGAAGTCGTGTATCCAATTTGGGGTAGGAAGTAAATTCTAAGCTAATCACAGAAAAAGTATAAAAAATACATATAGTAATTCAAATCAACTAGAAAATGATCTGAGACAATCAAACAAAGACAATAAAATGTATATGAATTAAGTTAAGTTTTTCTTGGAAAGGGAGTAGTATGGCCAGTCCTAGTATTCTGAATGGCAAAGGTACAGAATGTACATTTACCTGGTTCCAATTGGCAAGTCGGGGTGCCTAAGCCAATTTGGAACTGCAGGGCAGTCAGAAGCAACTGTGAGACTTCCAGACTTTCCAGACTTAATTTTTTTTTTTTTTTTTGGCAAGAGTGTCTTATCCTGCTGGGGACTTAAAATGAGTTCTTAAATGAGGCATCTTTTAGTGGGGTTTGGCTACTATTTCAGAAATGACAAAGGCAGCAAGGACAAGGCTCAAATGATAAAACAGTGACACCCACATTTTCGAGAACTCTCTATCTGCCACTCACACATCCCCCAAGCTACCTCTGCTCTCTGTGAACAGAGGCAGGTTCAGTCTAAACTCTTTCTACTCAAATTCTCTCTCTGAGCCTCACTGAGGGCAATTAATTGTTCACCAACAGCTTAGTTCTGCTGGTAACTGTCTCCTTGGCAACCTCCACCCAGTGTAGCAGAAATGAAAGACATTCTGAAAAAAAAAATATATATACATATATAGGTATGGAAAATATGGAAAAACACATCCTCCTTTTTATTAGTGTCTTTAAATGCAATATAAGTTTGAAACAGTAATGAACTTAAATGCATTTCCAGCACCTAAGTTAAAAAGGAGCTTCCTAAATCCACTAGCACTCAAGTGCTGCTTCATCTCGATTCATGCACGTATTCCCAGGAGACCCCACATGTTCCCAAGTCCCCCGCCCCAACTCAGGTGCCTGCTGCTTTTTATAGCAAATGACACAACACCACAAAATGACTCCCACCAAAACCAGCACTCCTGGGACAGACCTGTCATCAGTTTTTGGAACAATATTCTCTTGCTGAAGAGCTATGTTAGTGACTCGCCCTCTCTGGGTCTTTGAATCATCAAGAACTGATGATAATGTCTCCCTTTCCCCTTAGATCTCAGGTATTTGTGCTTGAGGGATCCCCAGTTCTCTATGGTTGTCTACCCATCCCAACTCTTTATTTCTGCTGGCTCTGCCATTTCTTCTTTACCATCATTCTTTGGGGAAAAGCGCTATTTCCAGAGACAATCTTCCTCATCTAACCACTCATCCATCTACCTGCCATCTATCAAGCCATTATTTTTATCATCTGTCCAATAAATCTGCCATTCATCTGTCTTTAGCATCTGGCTATTTATCAAGCATTAACTATGATTTGCTTCTGAAAGGTTTCCCCCCTTTGCCTCCCCACTAGTTCTTTCCTTATAATATACATATCATAATCCCCCTGAGGTACATTATTAATGTCCACTAGTTTGTCTCTGTTTTGACTTCATCAATTTTAGAACTTTGCCTTGTCCACAGAAGTGAACTGATTCCTTACTGGTCTTCTTTCCCTCTGACTTATTTTGCTTCCCTCAAGCTCCTTCCATCATTGGATACTTGATTTCAACAAGTCGATGATTTCGACAAGCCCATTAACCTCTCCAAATGTGTTTCCTTATCTGAAAGATGAGGTAGGTAATTGCACTGACACTTTGGAAATAGTTAAGGAAGATCATCTAGGTAAAACTACATAGAAATGATTGCTTTCTAAAGAACAGAAAGAGCTTAGTTTCTTAGGCTTCTGTTTTCTGAGCTTCCTATCCTCTACCTCTCTCTCCCCACACTTGCTCACAGAAATTGGTCACCTGGGATTCTTGGCATTTTATTTTAATCCCCTTTCCCCTCTAGTGATTCTTCCTTTTCTACAGGTCAATTGTGTTGATGGTTATGAGTTATGAGTTATTTTTATTTTCAACTAGTATTGCATACTCGTGAAAAAATATGGGTGTCTTTTAAATAGCATAAAGAAAATAGGAAACATAATCTTTCACCCGAGGACAACCAGAAAGCAGGAGCTGAACTTCTGAAATATGCAGAGAAGACAATGAGAAGCAGGAGGTGGTCCCCTGTATATGTATTCCAGTCTTTAAAGTGTAACTATTTCAGCCCTTTGCTTTGAGATGGAGTTAACTTTTCTCATCATTGGATGAGATAAATAAAGGGCTATTTTTGTAGGCATGATGAGTAGGAAAATTCTCTGAAGCTAATTCCTAATTCTCTCTACAAAACACAAAATGGTGTGGCTCTGAGGGGGTGCTCAGAGGCTGAGAAACTGGCTATGCAAGGACTGGCTGACCTTGAGGAATGTTTCACATTTCTGAAAAAAAAACTTTTTTTGTTTTTTTTTTTGTGTGTGGTTTCTGGGTCACACCCGGCAGTGCTCAGGGGTTACTCCTGGCTCCATGCTCAGAAATTGCTCCTGGCAGGCACGGGGGACCATATGGGGCACCGGGATTCGAACCGATGACCTTTTGCATGAAAAGCAAATGCCTTACCTCCATGCTATCTCTCGGGCCCCTTTCGGCAAATAATTTTGGATTAGGATGCAAAAGCTTATTTAAACAGAACGCTCAGTGACAGTGCCTAGAGTCTAGAAAGAGGAAGAGACCTTCTAAGATTCCGAATCAAAATTTAGCTATTGAGACCGCCCCACCTCACCCCAAATCCCTTCACCCCCACCCCCAGGTGCCCTGGAGGCACCTTTGCCATCAATGCTTGAAGCACAGTCTTGTAGTGTGACTTTGGGACCTCTAGAGGGCGCCCTTTTGCCTGCCGGTGGCAAGATGTCCCAAAAACTCATCCTGTAAAGCTCTCCAGTGGTGTATCCTTCTAAACAGCAAATGTTTTAGATTTGTGGGAAAGCCTATTTTTATTAGTCTCAAAGTCCTTTGGTTAAACCCAAACCACCCCGTTTGATTTCTGCCAGAATTTTTTTTTCACTTTCTGTCTCTTAGTATTTGTCTTGCAGGGTTGTAGGACAATATTGTCCCCAGTTGGAGAGGAGGAAATTAGTGTTTAGTGAACTTAAATGACTTGCCTCAAGTCTTGGAACTTAGGAAGTGGCCTGGCTGTGATCAGAGTACAGGGACACCTGACTCCACAGCCTTTTCCTTTCCAGCCTGGCAGCTGGGTCCTGAGTGTAGAACTGCTGGGTTTTATTGTGCAGGAGGAAGTGGCGGATGGAGGCTCTGGGTGAAGAGTTGGGGGATGGAGGAGCAGAGTGCCAAGGGGAGGCTGCAGAGAGCTGGGTATGCCTGGAGTCACACTGAGAAAGGGACAGATGGAAAGCTTCATGGCCAGGACCCTGCCTTCACTCCCTGGCCCAGGGCCACAGGCACCACTTTGTGTCAGCCAACTCCACAGCTTGGCTATTGTACCCGGGGCCAGAGAGAAGCTGGTACCACTGGGAGCCCACTGATTCCCCCTACCGTTGGCAACAGACTAGCAGTGTCTTACCATGTTATTGTCCTTTCTTCATTGGTACTACAGACTTCTTTTATCTTTTCTCCTTAATCAAAGAGAAGCCTGTTCCACAAATACTCTGGCCTGAGGCACTCTGCTAGCTGCCATCTTGTTCTCCTGGCTTCCAGGTGACTGGCGGTGACCCAAGAAAGGCTTATTTCTGGTTCAGTAGATAGAAAGATCTGTTTCTAATTTAGCATGGTTATGCTACCCTCTGTCGAGTTCCCCCAAGGGGTTCTACTGGCACACATAAAGACTTTGGGTTTGATCTGTTCCCTTGGTATATCTGGCTTTCTCTTTATTGTGGTCCATTGAGCTTTCTACGGCAAAGCTTCTCAATTGGGGGTCATGTATCCCCTTTATGGGTCCCCCAGGATAATCCAAGATCACAGGTAAAAACTGTTTACATAGAAGACCTTGATAGGAGATGAGAAAGTCAACCAGTAGGACAGAAGCAGGGGTAAGAGAGAATTGGAAAGGGCAGAAAAGAAACAAGATGTAAAGGGGCCACAGTCAGAAAAAGTTTGAGAAGCACTGATTTTTTGGCACTGGGCTTGATACAAATGACCATAGATAAATAAATGATACCTCTATATTCAAGATTACCATTGACTGCAAACAATAATAATAAGCTTTCTATCTAAGCAAACACAAACTGTCTGGAACCCTGAAGTCATTATGTGATTATACTCAAGATAATCTGCTACATGTTGAAAGGCCCAGTGGTACCCTCTCCTCCCTAATGAGAGACTGCCAGACACCCATTCTGTGAATAGGCCTCTCATCTCCTTCAACCTGAATGATCAGACTTGGGACCTGATATGTGCACTCACCACTGAGCTACATTTCTGACCCAATGAAGCTCAGCAGTCAGACCTGTTAATTCAGTCAAGATATTCTCAATGGAATGAAGTGTGCAGCTAATGCACAACTATTAAAAATAGCAGATGTTTGTTATATATACTAAGATGTTTATCATGCAGTAGACACTGAATACACAAAAAGCAAAGTTATGAATGAAGCTGGTTACTTAATCCAATATGGTTTCCTGGCAAAATGTTTGGGTTGATGAAATGTGACCTCTGAGCAAAAGTGTCACATGCCAATTCTAGATCCTGTCCTCTCCCACCCCTTATAAATATCTAGACACTCCCCTTGCTCGGCCCATATTCTGTTGTGTCGTGAGATGTTAAAGTTGGTGACTTTGGACTAAGAGCTAGAAGTCACTTGCCAGAAGTCATGGAGGCCCTACTAGACTATACTGATTCCTGCTGAACTACCAGATAAAAGAGAAGAAAACCCTAATTCTTAAGTCAGCATAACCTGGGAGTCTTCTTATCTATTGCCTACCTTAAAACATCCTCTTATTCTGTGCATAACTTTGAGGTGTTTGATATCACTTTTATGCTTATATACATCAAGTTACAGGAGTAACTTCTGAGCACTGCTGGGTGTGGCCCTCCCAAAAAGAGGACTCTCCACATAGTCTGAAGGTGAGGTTCTGAAATAAAGTTCATAAACCTCTACTGCAACTTTGTCTTGAAAGGCATATTGATATTTTATTTGTTATAGTCATAGGACTTTCAGATTCAAAGGAAGAAACATGGACACGGGCTATCAAAAGCGGGGAGAGTTCACAGTCTATGTTATGGATATAAATCAGATTCAGAAGAAAAAATGACAAGTCTGGGCGTAGTTCCTCACCTTGTACATTCTGCTCTATAATCTTGGACAAATTATTTCATTTGTGTGTTTTCTAATAACCTATAATAAAACATGGGGTTAATAGTAGAATCACTTCATAAAACTGTGGTGTGATGATTTTATACAATATGCTTAAGCTGTAAAGAATAATATGATTTCTTTTTTTTGGGGGGGGGTAACACCCAGCAGCACTCAGGGGTTACTCCTGGCTCTATGCTCAGAAATCGCTCCTGGCAGGTTCGGGGGACCATATGGAATGCCAGGATTCGAACTACCAAACTTTTGCGTGCAGGACAATTGCCCTACCTCCAGGCTATCTCTCTTGCCCCCAATAATATGATTTCTTTTTTTAATTATCTCTATTTAAACACCATGATTACAAATTTGATTGTAGTTGTATGATTTCAGTCATGTAAAGAACACCTCCCTTCACCAGTGCAACATTCCTACCACCAATATCCCAAATCTCCCTTCTCCCCACCCCACCCACACCTGTACTTGAGACAGGCTTTCTACTTCCCTCATTCATTAGCATTTTTAGGATAGTTCTCAATGTAGGTATTTCTCTACACTCATCACTCTTTGTGGTGAGTTTCATGTTGTGAGTTGCACCTTCCAGCCCTCATCTCTTTTTTCTCTGAGAATTATTGCAAAAATGTCTTTCATTTTTCTTAAAACCCATAGATGAGTGAGACTATTCTGCATCTATCTTCTCCCTCTGACTTATTTCACTCAACATAATAGATTCCATGTACATTCATGTATAGAAAAATTTCATGATTTCATCTCTCCTGATAGCTGCATAATATTCTATTGTGTATATGTACCACAGTTTCTTTAGCCACTCATCTGCTGAAGGGCATCTTGGTTGTTTCCAGAGACTGGCTATTGTAAATAGCGCTGCAATGAATATAGGTGTGAGGAAGGGATTTTTTTTATTGTATTTTTGTGTTCATAGGGTATATTCCTAGGAGTGGTATAGCTGGATCATATGGGAGCTCAATTTCCAGTTTGTGGAGGAATTTCCATATTGCTTTCCATAAAGGCTGGACTAGACGGCATTCTCACCAGCAGTGAAAAAGAGTTCCTTTCTCTCCACATCCCCACCAGTACTGCTTGTTTACCTTCTTTGTGATATATGCCAATCTCTGTAGTGTAAGGTAGTACCTCATAGTTGTTTTGATTTGCATCTCCCTGACAATTAGTGATGTGGAGCATCTTTTCATGTGCCTTTTGGCCATTTGCATTTTTTCTTTTACAAAGTGTCTGTTCATTTCTTCTCCCCATTTTTTGATGGGGTTAGATATCATGCTTGTAGTGTGATTTTTTTTTTCTGTGTGTTATGATGCAGTTCATTAGTTAGAAAGAGCGTGTGGCCATGAAGTGGAGCGCAGTGGCCATGCTCTTCTGGAGCCTCTAGGAGAGAGTTTTTGCTGGGCTCTTCTTGGCCCTCTCAGGAGAGGTTCAGGAGACAGAAGAGTAGAGAAGCACGCAAAGGCAACCGGTCCCCTCAGCCTCTCCAGATGGTAATCTCACAGCAGGGGCAGACCTCTCCCATCTCTCATATTAATTTTTAATTAGACCACCAATCCATGAATGTGTTTTTCCACTAAATAGACTTATACTATACAGATAAAACTACTATCTCTGGACTGCTTCTTATTATAAAAACATACAAGGGCCAGAATGATAGCACAATGGGTAGGACATTTGCCTTGCACATGACTTGGTTTGTCTTGCACACAGCATTCAAATCCTGGCATTCATATGGTGCCTGGTGCCTGGCAGGAGTAATTTCTGGGTGAAGATTCAACTCCTGGGCACTGCTATGTTTGGCCTCAAAACAAACAAACAAACGAAAGCATGCAGGCCTATAGCATCTCTTTAGTAATTACTATTATTTTTGTATCTCTCCGACATTTTAACCTTTATATACAGCTCCTAGAATTATTTGAAATATATGGATGGATGGATGTGTATGTGTGTGAGAAAGAGGAGAGAAAGAGAAAGAGATATAGAGAGAAAGAGACAGACAGAGGGATCTAATTACTATGGAAGAAATTATCCCAAACACAGTTTAAAACATTATGTTCCAGCTTGGATCAGAAAGATAGGTAGGAACCTTGCTGAGAACTTCCAGCTCAGGGTCTTCCTCATGTTGAGCTCATCTGGGAGCCAGACCAGAAGAAAGATCTTCATTCAAGTCCACTCACACTATTGGTGGTAGGCTCTAGTTCATTACTGTTAGGGCCTTCCCACAGGGAAACTCATGACTGGGAACTCAATGAGGGTGAGAAGTCCAAAAGAGTACTCCAGAAGGAAACCCCATTCTTTTGCAACTAAATATCTGAAGTGACATTTATTCACGTCTTCACATTCTATTAAGTTAATAAATCCCAGGAGTTAAGATTGACAGCGATGAGGGAATGGTGGCAATTGTAGACTGAGTATATGTTTTGCAGGCAGGGGGTCTGGTTTCAATTCTCAGTGCTGTATGGTTTCTCAAGTGCAGTTGGGTATAAACCCCAAGCACTGAGTTGGGAGTAGCCCTTAGCACTCTGCCTGATGTAACTAAGAAAAAGAGAGAGGGGGGAGAGAGGGAGAGAGAGGGAGAGAGAGAGAGAGAGAAAAAAAGAAAAAAAGATGTAACTAAGAAAAAAAGAGAGGGAGAGAGAGAGAGAGAGAGAGAGAGAGAGAGAGAGAGAGAATGGGGAAATTTAACTTCATTAAGGTTAAAGAGTCTAGAAAGAGGGATTAAAAAGTAATATAGCTGGAAAGGTGTTAGTGTTAGATCCAGAGTAGTAGGAGAGGTGGCAAAAAGCATCAGGAACCCAGAGTTTGGTAAACAGTTTCTCAAGCAATCAGGCAGCAACCACCCAGCAGGAGCAATCTGGCAGAGGTGGCTTGGCAGAGTCTCCTAGCCACCCTCCTCCCCAGCACTTCTTACCCCTGAGACAACTGTTTTAAGTTTTTACTAGGATATAATATTAGAACTCTAGATGTAAACTTCATAGTAATTTTGAAACAAAAATATAACAAAGAAAATGTCTCAACAGGGGCAAGGGAGACATTCATAGCACCAGAATGCTTCCTGGAGTTCTAGGTTCAATCTCTAAGCATTTCCCAGAGCAACCCTCAGGTGACCAGTTAAGGAACAGCATGACTTGAACATGACTGAGTGTGGAAAAGGAAAAAGAAAAGAAAGTCATGGATAGCAACACAATAGTAACAGGTGATATAAACATTCCATTCTCGATTTACCCTTCTTAACTTCAGTAACACACAGTTCTAATCTCAGCCCAAAGACATACAATGGATCTAACAATCTCAGAACTATTTTGAAGGACATAAATTGAACACATATTGAACACATATATCTTCTGAATATTTTATGTGTACTTTCTTTAACAGCTATAACTCTCTCTATATATTCTTCTGCCACGGTGTTTCTTTCCACTTTTCATCTTGTCTTTTCTTTGTAAGCTGTTCAGTAAGGATTGTTGGTGAAATTGTCCCTCAGTTTAATGCCTATGATTGAACTATGTCATGGAGATTGCTGGTCTTGTTCCTATTGCCTCCAGATGCCCCAATAACGGTACATGGCATTGATCCTTGTTTACATAGACACATTAAAATGGGAAAACAGTATACATACAGATAAGTTCTTATCTAATAGAGGTAGGAACACACAAATCTCATTACAATGCACCTTACACCCTGAACATTGATATAAGGACCTGGCACAGGCCTCAGAAGAATGGGCATCCTCCATTCACGCCAGAACTAGGCAAGCTATCTACGATACATCCAAGGTCTTCTATAGCAACATCTGGAAGCAATCCTCTACCAGGAAAGACACTACCAAAGGTCTGGCATCGATCTCCTAAAAGGAGACTTCCATTAACACTGAGAAGACTTGACAACAACAATGACCTGCTCTATGGGACATGGTTCTCTCTATTGCCCCTTCAGTGTGAGGTGAAACGAGAGGATGCTCTGCACCATCCTGACTGCAATATGGGATATGCAGACCCCAGGATCTTTAATACAGAAGCATGATACCAATAACAGAGACTATGTGAGGAATGAAGGTGTATTGCCACTACAGACGATGACTTGGATTGGACAAACTAGTTTGCTTGG
>PVKC010048518.1:0-10881 GCA_004027635.1 Crocidura indochinensis | reverse complement strand
AAAAAATATGTGCTCACGTATATATATGAAAAGAAAAATGATTTTTAAGAAATGAAGTAAAAATTAATTAAAGGAACACGGTGATGCAAGAAAGTATCTTGCATTTGGGGAAAAACAGGTAAAGTGGTAGTGTAATATAGCTCTTATACTTATGATGGTAGTAAAGGTTTCCCCATTGTCTTTTGAGATTTTCTTGTGGTGTGTGGGTTCCCGGGCACCTTTTTATCTCCCAACCTGATCTTCTTGAGATTGGCAAAAGATTTGCAGCAGGGAGGACTTGGGAAGAGTTCATGCTCTGGGGGATACTTGTAGAGCTAAGTCCGGTTTCAAGTAACTGTCCAAGTTAGGAAAGGTTGGGAAGGAGGACCACCCAGCATGAGTCAGCATCGGAGTTGGTTGCCTTTTCTTGTAGGGGGCGAGGTGTGAGTTTAACTGGTTGTCCCTTAGCTTGGGTGCTGGGTACTGGTTCACTGGTGTAGGTAATTCTTGATGCCTAATGGAATAGGAACCGAGAGTGAAGAGATTTAATAAGGTGGGGAATCTGGATGGGATTGAGTGGTGAAGAGATAGTCGAATTTTCAAAGGGGTGAAAGGGGAAAGTATATGGAAGGGGCAGGAAAAAAAAGAGAAAATAAATTAAAAAGAAAAGGAGAGAAAAAGAATAAAAGAAAAAGAAAAAACAGTAGTTAGAAGAGTAGAGAAAATAACAAGGGAATGCTAGTTTGTTTGAATGTGTTCGATGAGTAGGGCCTGTAGTATAAGTCTATAGGTCACAGTTGCTGCTTAAGTGGTCTGGATGGTCACATGCTTCAAATCCTAAATGAAGGTATTACCTAGAGATAAAGGGTATGTTAAAGAGTTTTATCGGGACATTTTTGTAGTGCAAGCTGGGTATGATATTTCGTGTGATTGAGTCCCAGATGCAATCTTAGTTTGTCTAACCATTATATCCAAGAAAGCCTGTGGAAAGAAAAGCTGAGAGGTTATTTTAAGTATAGAAAGATTAAGGCATTAAACCATATTTTTATGAAATGCTTCGTTGGAATCAGTGGTTTCCCATGGTATCCTTTACCTGTAATCCTGTGTATAAGATCCCTAAAGGCTTATTATGGACCTTTGTAGTAGACGGCTGATTACTTACCTGGTCTTTCTATGCTGCTGTTTCTGCTGTTGTTGTTTTTTTGTGGTATAGTGTGTAGTCAAGAGTTTGTGTTGTGCATCTTTCATGTGTTTTGGGCATTGCTCTCCGGTATACGTTGACTGTTACAGTGTTTGGAGTTTCTACCCTGTTAAACCCTGTTATTTCCTTGCTGAATATTAGTTGTATATAAGATGTATGTTCTAGGTGCTTCGGAATAGTGCTATCATTCTTTCATCTTCTCACTTCATTTAACATAATATGTTCTAGGTTCATCCATGTTGCTGCAAAGTCTGTGATTGTATCATTTCTGACTGACATATAGTATTCCATTGTGTATAGATACCACATCTTAATGATCCATTCATCTGTTGTTGGACATCAAAGTTGGTTCCAAGACTTGGCTATATTACTGAATGCTGCAATAAATAGTGAAGTGCACACATACTTTGGAATGAATGTCCTTCCAACTTGTGGGTAGATACCTAGGAGAGCAATTGCTGGGTCAAATGGTAGCTCAATTTTGAGTTCTTTGACTATTCTCCATAGGTGTTGGACTAGGGGGCATTCCCACCAGCAGTGGATGAGAGTGCCTTTCATGCCGCATACCCACCAACATAGATCGTTCCTATTATTTTTGATGTGATCTATCCTCACTGGTGTAAGGTGGTACCTCATTGTTGTCTTTATTTGGATTTTCCTAATGATGAGTGAAGGTGAGCATGTTTTCATGTGTTTGTTGGCCATCTTTCAGTCTTCCTCAGAGAAGTGTCTATTCATTTCGTCTTCCCATTTTTTATGTCTTTATTTGGTTTTGGGGGGCTCAGCTTTCTGAGTGTTTTGTATATTATGGATATCAGTTCTTTATCTGATATGATGGGTGAAAAGATTTTTCCCAGTCAGTTAACTGTCTTCTTGTGTTAAGTAGGGTTTTTTTTGCCATGCAGAAGCTTTTTAGTTTGATGTAGTTCATTTGTTTATGTTTGACACTAAAGTTCTTGCCATTGGTGCTCCATCCTCAAAGACCTTTTTGATATATAGGTCTTTGAGTGTTCTACCTATTTTATTCTATATAAACTTTATAGATTTGGGTGTAATTTTGAGGTCTTTGATTCATTTTGAGTTGATTTTTGTATAAGGAGTGAGGTATGGGTAAATTTTGAATTTCTTGCATGTGGTTTTCCAGTTGTACCAACACCATTTGTTGAAAAGACTTTCTTTGTCCCATTTCAGGTTCTTGGCTCTTTTGTAAAATATCATTTGACTGTATATCTGGGGGCTTATTCTGGAAATTCTGTTCTAACCCACTGGTCTGAGGCTCTGTCTTTGTACCAGTACCATGCTGTTTTGATCACTATGACTTTATAGTATAGCTTCAGATTAGGTAGGGAGATTCCACCCAGATTTCCTGTTTTTTAGTATGTGTTTAACTATCCTGGGTCTTTTGTGGTTCCAGATAAATTTTATGACTGATTGTTCTAAGTCTTTAAAGAATGATGTCTGAATTTGGATGGGGATTGCGTTAAACCTATATAGGAGTTTGGGTAGGATAGTCATTTTGACTATGTTGATTCTACCTACCCATGAGCATGGGATGTTCTTCCATTTTCCAAGATCCTCTTCAATTTCTTTCTGAAGTGTTTCGAAGTTGGCCAGGTGTAAGTCCTTCACTTCCCTTGTAAGGTTGATTCCTAGGTACTTGATGTTTTTTATACTATTTTAAATGGAGTTGTATTCTTAATCTCTCTCTCTTCTACTTTGTTATTTGTATAGAGAAATGCTACTGTCTTTTGTGTGTTGACTGTGTAACCAGCCACTTTTCTGTATTGGCTTATTGTTTCTAAGAATTTTACTGTGGACTCTTTAGGGTTTTCCATGTGTATCATCTTGCCATCTGCAAAAAGAGAGTTTTAATTCCTCTTTCCCTATTTGAATTCCGTTGATTCCCTTCTCTTGTCTGATTGCTATTGCTAGAATTTCTAAGACTATGTTGAATAAGAGTGGAGAGAGTGGAGAGGTAGTCCCTGACCTTAGTGGGAATGCTTTCAGTTTTTCACCATTAATGATAATGTTAGCTGTGGACTTTTCATAGATAGCTGTAACTATCTTGAGAAAGGTCCCTTCCAGACCTTAACATGAATGGGTGTTGGATTTTGTCAAATGCCTTCTCTGCATCGATTGATATGATCATGTGGTTTTTGTCTTTTTTTATTATTGATGTGGTGTATGATGTTGATTGATTTGCATATGTTGTACCAGCCTTGCATCCCTAGGATGAAACCCACTTGGTCATGGTGTATAATCTTTTTTATGTAGTGCTGCATACGGTTCGCTAAGATTTTGTTGAGTATTTTTGCATCTATGTTCATTAGTGAGATTGATCTGTAGTTTTCTTTCTTGGTGGTATATTTGCCTTCTTTGGGAATCAGAGTGATATTGACCCCATAAAAGGAATTGGGGAGGATTCCTGTCTTTTCAATGCTTTGGAAGTAATTCTTCTTGGAATGTTTGATAGAATTCGCCTGTAAAACCATCTGGGTCTGGACTTTTGTTCTTGGGGAATTTCTTAATTATTGCTTCAATTTCCTCCGACATAATTGGCCTGTTTAGGCTTTCTAAATCCTCCTTTTCTAGTCTTGGAAGCTGGTATTTTTCCAAGAATCTATCACTTTCTTCTGGGTTCTCTAGCCTAATGGAGTATAGTTGTTCATAATATGTCCTCATGATGTGTTGGATTTCTTGGGGTTCTGTAGTAATCTCTCCCCTTTCATTTGTGATTCTGCTTATTTGGTATTTTCCTTCTTTTTTTGGTGATTTTGCCTGTGATTTTTCTATCTTGTTGATTTTTTTCAAAAAACCAACTCCTGGTCTCATTGATTTTTCTGTACTGTTTTCTTTGTTTCTATGTTCTTTATTTCTTCTCTGGTTTTTATTATTTCGTGTCTTCTGGTTGTGTTTGGTTTTCTTTGTTGCTGTTGTTCCAGCTCCTTAAGATGGTCCTTTAAGCTGTTAATTTTGTCGTTTTCCTCTTTCCTAACATAGGATTGTATTGCTGAGTTTCCCTTGATTACTGCTTTTGCTGTGTCCCACAAATTTTGACAAGTTGTTTCTTCGTTGTCATTTGTCTCAAAGAATCTTTTTATTTCTTCCTTGAGTATCTATTTGATCCAGCTGTTTTTAAGTAGCATGTTGTTTAATCTTCAGGTGTTGGTTTCTCCATTGTTTCTTTTTACAGTCAATTTTGAATTCTGTTGCATAGTGCTTCCAATAATCCTTACCTTTGTGATTTTATGCAGGTTAGATTTGTATCCTAAGGCATGGTCTATTCTGGACAAGGTTCCATGTGGACTTGAGAATATGTATTCTGCTTTCTGGGGGTGTAAGGCCCTATATAAGTCTATTAGCCCTAGTTCTTCTAATTTCTCATTTAGGGCTCTTATTTATTTGTTAGTTTTCTGTCTGCTGGATCTGTCCAGAAGTGATAGTGGAGTATTAAGGTCTCCTACTACTATCACATTTCCCTTCATGTGTTTCTCCAGTTTTGCTAGCAGTTGCTGTGCATATTTTGCTGACTCTGCATTAAGTGTGTAGATGTTAACCAGCATTAGTAATTCTTGATCTAGTGTTCCCCTGATCAATAAGTAGTGACCCTCTTTGTCTCTGATCACTTTTTTGAGGTTGAATGCAATTTGGCCTGATATAAGAATGACCATCCCTGCTATTTTTATTTCCATTGACCTGGATAATTGATTTCTGTCCTTTTATTCTAAGTCTGGGCCTATCTTGTACTTGTAGGTGAGTTTCTTGTAGGTAGCAAAAATCTGATTTATGTTTTCTTTTTTTTTGGTTTTTGGGTCACACCCAGCAGTGCTCAGGGGTTACTCCTGGCTCCATGCTCAGAAATTGCTCCTGGCAGGCACAGAGGACCATATGGGGCACCGGGATTCGAACCGATGACCTTTTGCATGAAAGGTAAATGTCTTGCCTCCATGCTATCTCCCGGGCCCCTGATTTATGTTTTCTAATCCAGTTCTCTATTATGTGTCTTTTAATGGCAGAGTTTAGTCCATTAACATTTAAGGAGATTATTGACAAAGAGGGCTGTGGTGCAGTTGTGTTGTTTAGGGTGGTTGTTACAATCAGGGGTTTGGATTGTGTAACTCATCTCTGAGTGGGTCATAGGGTCGGTTTTGTTTGCGCAAATAGTGTAAGTTCATTTTTGTTTGAGAATGATTTTAGTCTTCCCTCCCATATGAATGAGAATTTTGCTGGAAAGTGAACTCTAGATTGAAATTTTCTTTCATTTAGTTGTTTAAATATGTCATTCCACTGTCTTCTTGCTTGAAGTATTTCATATGGGAGACCTGGTTTGATTCTAATGTTCCTTCCTTTGTATGTGAGGGTTTTTTCCTCTCTCATTGCTTTAAGTAAGTTGCCTTTCTTTTTCTTTCTTACCATTTGAATTACTATGTGTCTTGGAGTTGGTTTGTTAGCATCTATTTTGTTGGGGACTCTTTTAACCTCCTGGATTTGCTCAGATGTGTCTTTCCAGAGGGTGGGAAAATTTTCCGCTATTATCCTCTGACTAATTTTTCTTTCCCTTTCCATGTTTCCTCCCCTTCTGGTATACCTACAATTCTTAGATTGTTTCTTTTGTCTTCGTTCATTAAATACTGGACTTTACTTCCAGTGCTTTGCCTTCTATTTCTTTGTTGGCTTCTTTGTTGTCTTTTGATTGCAGTTTATCTTTGAGTTGTTCTATGTGATTCTCGAGCTGTGTTATTCTGCTCTTCTGGCTTTCTATAGTTTTAAGAATTTTCTAATTCTGTTTGTATGGAGTCTTTCATATTTTGTAGGAATTCTTGTTTAAATTGGTTCATTTGTTCGTTTATTTACTTATTGTAATCTCTGGCCAGTGTGCCTTTCATTTGTTCTAGCATGGCTTGGAATTCTATTCTCATGGCTGCTTTTAGGTCTTCCTCTCTTAGGTCTGTGCGTTTTGGTGGACTTGGGAACTTGTTCTGATTTCTCTCCATCTCCCCTGTTAATGTATTCCTTGGTTTACCCATCATTTTTTGCATTTATTGGCTTAGCTTGGAGTGCAGTGCCTTCAGGTTTCAGCCCGCTTTTGCCACCTGTAGTGTGGGGCTGGGTCCCTTCTCGGGATGTGGCTCTACGTGAGTATGTTGGGTGATGTCACTGAGTTTTTGGACCTTCCCTTGTCCTCAGTCAAGCCTGACCAATCACCACCCTTTCAAGTCAGACAGTGCAGGTTCACTCTCTGGCCTGTCCCGGTAGTTCAAGGTTTCCTTGAATGGCCGCTTTCCACCCGCTCCACACTGCGACCTCCTGCACCCACTCTGGTCTGTCCCAGGAGCTCAAGGTTCCCTTGAATGGCCGCTTTATACCTGCTCCAGTTGGCGATCTACACTCACTCTGGCCTGTTCCTGGAGCACAGGGTTCCCTTGAATGGCCACTTTCCACCCTCTTCACACTGCGACCTCTTGCACCCACTTTGGCCTGTTCTGGGAGCTCAAGGTTCCCTTGAATGGCCGCTTTCCACCTGCCCTTGTCAGTGGCCTCCTGCACTCACTCTGGTTTGTTTCGAGAGTGCCAGGTTCCCTTGAATCGACATCTTAGAAAACTTTACACAAGTACTGGAGTGATAAAAAAAAAACAGTTGGTAAGGTGCTTTCCTTGCATGCTGCCAGTCAGAGTTTGTTCTCTTGCACCTCATAGGGTCCTTGATCTAGCAATAGCAAGCCAAGAGTAATTTCTGAGCACAGTTGGGTGTATCCTAAAAATAGATAAAAGAAAAAGAAAGCTAAATAGTAGATCACATTCCAGGAAAGCTAGAGAAGGCAACTTCAGTTTATTTGCTCAATAGTTGCATGGACTAATATATTCCCAGAGCTCCACTTATCAGGCAAAAACATTCCATTTTGAAATTTAGTTGCCCTCTATACTCTTAATGAATAATAATTTCTGCTGTCTTTTTCCTTCTGGGCCAGTTGCTATTTAGGGCACTGGTTACAAAGCACAGAGTTCTAAGACATTAGCTTGTGCAAAAAAGCAGCCTCTTAGAGGACATTATATTATGTGTCAGATTTCCTTAGAAGACAAAGACATGGAATTTGGTGTTCAGTAGAAACAACTTTGACTTTTTCTGGCACAGTCTTGTGCTTAGAAACCCACTATTATGACTAGGGGTCCTGGTACCAATAACATCTACTACCTTTTTACCCTCAATAAAGCTGCCCTCTCTAAGCAAACAATTTCACATCTCTATTATTGTGAGGAAGGTTTATATGGTTATACTCATTAGAAAGACTGGGTCACATGCTGTCATCCTAGGATCACCCAAGGGTCCATTCTAATTTAATAAAGGTTGGGAAACAGAATTCTAACTTCTACAATAAGGGAAATAGGGCTCAGGAGGAATGTCCCCAAATAGGAAGTCTATTTAAAAGTCAAGATCCAGTCAAAATATTACATTTGTACCCACACACACTATAAAATATTTTACCTTTCTTGGTAAACATTTAGCCCAAAACAAAATCAACATTCATAATAATAAATATAATAAGGTATTTATGATTTAGAAATGATTTATTATAAAAGAGAAAAGTATTAATTTAAATAAATGAATATATTAATATTTTATAGTAGCCTGCCTATAATGAATGCAATCACCCGAGTGAACATATAGTATATTAAATAAGTACTTAAAAAAATCAATTGTTACATTTCATTTTGTTAGCCTGAGTAAAATTTTAGACCGCTATTCCCTAAGACAAACAGAAAGTATTATCTACTTTAAGACAATACAGACCAACAGACACAGAAAACTTCTACACAAAGATGACACTAAATCCCATGGAAATTATCCCTCTCAACGTCAATGGATTAAATGTACCAGCTAAGAGACAAAGTGATAAAATGGATCAAAAAGCTGAATCCAATGTTTTTATGCCTACAAGAAAAACATGTGAATACTCAAGCATAGACTCAAAGTCAAAGGTTAGAGGACAATCATTCAAGCTAACAACTCCTTTAAAAAAGACTGCAGTATGGGGCTGGAGAAATAGCACAGCAATAGGTCATTTGCCTTGCATATGTTGATTTGGGATAAACCTGGGTTTGATTCCTGGCATCCTATATGGTGCCTGGAGCCTGCCAGGAGCAATTTGTGAGCACAGAGCCAGGAGTAACCCCTGAGTGCTGCTGGTGTGACCCAAAACAAACAAACAAAAAAAGACTGGAGTGACCATACTAATATCAAATGACACAGACTTTAGACTAAATGTTATAAGGGACATATATAGACATTTTTTAATATCAAGGGATATATGTACAAAAATAAGAAATCACAATTCAAAACAAGTAGGCACCCAATGAGGACCAGCAAAATATATAAAACAATTGCTAACAAATTTGAAGAAAGCAGCACAATAATAAAGGGAGACTTCAATATTACCCTGGCACACATTGATAGGTCAACTAGGCTGAAACCTAACAATAATACACTAACTCTGAAAGGAAAAAATCGAAGAAAGTAGCTTAGTGTGTATACATATATATGTATATATATCTAGCATATATATACATATATCTAGTATATATACATATATCTAGTATATATATACATATATATATTTCTCCATCCCCAATGCACATGGGTAATTCTCCAATATAAAACACATGCTGACCCATAAAACATAACTCATAAAGTCAAGATGATAGAAATTGTGAGAACTACTTCTCATATCATAATGCACTGATTGGAAGTGAATTACAAACAGAGGAAAATAATTAACACCTGGAAATTAAACAGCTCTTTACTGAATAACCGGTGGGTCAGAGACAAAATAAAAGAGGAGATCAAAAGATTCGTGAAAACAAATGAGAATGAAGACAGAAATTATCAGAATTTGTTGAACACAGCAAAAATAGTACTAAGAGGAAAACTTACAGTTTTGCTAGAACTCATCAGGAAGAAATAATGGACCTAAATAGAAAACCATGGCACAGCTTATTAAAAAATGGAAAATAATCGACAAAAAAAACTAAAAATAGGCAGAAGAAAAGAAATAATAAAGCTTAGAGGAGAAATTAATGCATTAAAAATACAAAAAGCGTCCCCAAAAATCAATGAAAGCAAAAGTTGGTTCCTTACAAGGTCTATAAACCACTAGCAAAACTCATGAGGAAAGGGATAGAAAGTTAATAAACCTGATTAGAAATTAAAAGGGGATAATACTACAGATACTACAAGACTCAAAGGGGAATCAAACACTTCTTTGAGAAACTCATAAGCAAGAGAAACTGGAAGAAATAAATTCTTATACTCATAACCTCCCAAGGTTGAACCAAGATTATCTAACAAATCTGAACAAAACCATTATTATTGATAAACTTAAAATGGTAGTCACATGTTACTCCTCCCAAATACCAGGCTCAGATGGATTCATTAAAGAATTTTTTCAAACCTTTCAAGAGGACGTACTGCCAAACCCTTTCAGTAAAATTGAAGAAACAGAAACACTCCCAAATAGGATTTTGAAGCTAACATCACCCTTATACCAAAAGCAGACAGAGATACCACACAAAAAAGAGAACAATGGACCAATATCCCTAATGAACAAAATGCAAAGATCCTCAACAAAATCCTAGCAAACAGGATCGAATGTCTCATCAAGAAGGTTATATATCCTGGAGTTCCATTCCAGGGCAGGAACGCCCAGGAACATGCCATTACAGTGAAAACCGGCAATACTCAAGTACTGTGCAAAAGCAATGTTCCCTATTTGTGACATCAGGCTGGGAATCTCTGCGAATCCAACCTGCCTAGTGTGGCCAACTGCAAATAACTGTGAGTTTGTCTTCTCTTTGTGTTTATCTTTTGTTTGCTGTCCTTGGACCTCGCGGGAGTGGACCATATTGGCTCAGAAAAAAAGAACTCGCTCTCCCAGAGTTCCATTCCAGGGCAGGAACGCCCAGGAACATGCCATTACAGTGAAAACCGGCAATACTCAAGTACTGCGCAAAAGCAAGGTTCCCTATTTGCAACATCAGGCTGGGAATCTCTGCGAATCCAACCTGCCTAGTGTGGCCAATTGCAAAGAACTGTGAGTTTGTCTTCTCTTTGTGTTTATCTTTCATTTGCTGTCCTCGGACCTCGTGGGAGTGGGCCATATTGGCTCAAAAAAAAAAAGTTCTTACTTTCTACAGTAAGAACATCGCAACAAGAAGAGAGAAAATCACACTAAGGACTGTGCTGGGCAACTGAAGCCCAACATTTCTCTCTGGACTCTCTTCCCCGCTGTGTGCCTAGGCCCAAGAATTGATCCTTTGAGAGGCCTCATCCACGGAGGACTCCACTACCTTGTTGGCAAATCGACACACCCAGAAAGGGCGGAACCAGAGGAGTGTGGCTACGCACCTCATTTAGGCAATGAACACTACTGCAACACGTAGAAAAACACACAATACAAGTGTGACAATGGGCAAACTACGCAGGCCAGCGTCAGACATAGAGAACGAAGATGACAATTCTGATGACCAGACAACAACCAACGAACTAATCAATCTCTCAGATAAGGACTTTAGAAAAGCAATATGGAAGATGCTGAAAGAACTCAAAGAAACCATGGACCGACTTGAACAGAACACTAATAGGAATCAAGAAAATATGATGACAGAAATCACAAAACTCCAAACTGAAATAACATGTCAACTAACAG
>PVKC010048517.1:0-10883 GCA_004027635.1 Crocidura indochinensis | reverse complement strand
GAAGGAAGGAAGGAAGGAAGGAAGGAAGGAAGGAAGGAAGAAAAGACTCGCTCCTGGCTTGGCAGACCACATATGACGCCAAGGGATCAAACTATGTTCCATCCTAAGTTAGCTCATGTAAGGCAAATGCCCTACCGCTTACACTACTGCTCTGTTCCCAAGCAGAAATTTTATTATTGTTTTTTGGGCCACACCCAGAGGTGCTCAGGAGTTACTTCTGGCTCTGCGCTCAGAAACTGCTCCTGGCAGGCTTGGGAAATCCTATTGGATGCCAGAGATACAACCCAGGTCTGTCCCGAGTTCGCTGCTGTGCTACCATTGGTCTCTGGCTAAATAGTTGAATAATTTAATCCACCCTTTAAACTACTAAACTCAGCTTTGCACGGGTTCAGTTCTTTTCTTTCCATATGCTGAACATATCCCTGTCCCCTGCAATGCACTATTCTCCAAACACCACAAGGAACATCTGCTATGGCCTGGGAGAGATACCATGGGGGTAGGGCATTTGCCTTGCATGCAGAAGGTTGGTGGTTCGAATCCTGGCATCCCATTTGGTCCCCCAACCCTGCCAGGAGCGATTTCTGAGCACAGAGTTAGGAGTAACCCCTCAGCACTGCCAGGTGTGACCCAAAAACCAAAAATAGAAAGAAAAAAAGAAAAAAAAGGAAAGGAAAAAAAGGAACATCTGCTAGGCATAGAGACAGGAGACGATGGCAAGTGGATTAAATTAAACAATGACTGTGCCCACTCACAAGCTGAAGCATTGGACCCACTTACAAGGCTTCCCCCTTCACCTCCATTCCCTGAGCCCATTTGAGCCACTTATCTTATGTAGGAGGCTCCAATTCATTCCTGCAACTGGGAGAGCAGAAACAGTTGATTCTACTGCAGCAAAATCAATATGATGAACACGGAGATCCTGGCGCTTGGCCCTATAAGACTAGAGTTCTGGGTGCTGTGACGTCAGGAGTTCGGGGCCTGGTAGCCTGGGCCAGAGGCATCTAAGAGCCCCATCCCAGGGGAAAGTGACTTGGAGGTACCCGTGGGCACATGGGGGGGGTCTGGAGGGACGATTTCCTCTCCAACCGCCAAGTGGCCATTCTGAGTGCCTCAGAGCACCAGGGCCTTGGTCAGGTGAGTGGCGGGGGCACCCCAGGAGGTTTGCGGGTGGAGGCCCCAGAAATGGGCCGGACCAATCTCACAAACATTTGGATCTGGTTGCTTTGACTCCGGTGGATGAACCGGGATCATCTCCATGAACAGAAGAGACGAAAAGAGGCGATACTGGCAGGTATAGTGCACCCCAAAGCAGGTTGCCTGCTCTCCTGTGACTCTACCCTCTCCACTGATGCTGCAGCATCCCCAATACCGGGATTTTTCTATAGTTTCATATATGGAGCCACCCCAGTGGGCTCAGACTGGTTCTTGGCTCTGAGCGCTGGATCAATCCAGGTAGGCCTTGGAGATCATACAAGGTGCTGGGGGTTGACTCAGGTGGATTGATTGGGGTGAGTACTTTGGGGAAACGAGTTTTTTGGGGGGATAGACCGGGAATCCTATTAAATATAGTTTAGTATAGTTTAGTTATATTATTTTCATGAAGTGCAGAGCTGGGCCACAATCAGACGGGCTCAGGGGCTTCTGGTTCCTTCACAAAACCCTCCTGGCTGTCCTATAGTCAGTCCCTCCTCCAAGGTGCATTAAATAGTAGCTCCAAGTGTCAGATACAGGTCACATCATGGTCCTCAGGAAGCATTTGGATTATGAGGATAATTTTGCTGTACAATACACCATTTCAGCACTTTCCACTAATTGTCCCTCATACAGGGGTGGGTATTAGATGCAGGGATAAGTTGTGCTGATGGGGTGAAGATCAACCAGGCCCCAGAAGGATGGAGCTTGGCAGAACTTGTGTTGAACAGTTTGTAAGGTGACAATAGTCTATAGCAGAGCAAGCCCAGGCCCAGAAAGGCCTCTAAGGGTTTGTCCCTCTTGGTCCCCAAAGTGGCAGAGCCACTTGGCCTGAGTGCAGGGTCTGCACTGCTCTAACCTGATGGGGGCACAATGTGTAGCTCTCCTGCCCCACAGTCTGCCCCTGTCCTGGGTTCACAAGGGCTCTACGGAGCCCAAGGAGGATGAGGGGTTTGTGATGGGGACCAGTGCTCTGTTCTCATCACAGCCCCCAGGAAGAAAATAGTCTCAGGATCCATTTCCCCATGATGGGTCTGATCTGGTGTCTAGGAGTGCGGCCAATGGGGCTTTTCTACCCAAGTGTTGTTCCTTCTGGTCAGAGCAGGGGTTTCTGCTTTTGTCTGTTGCTCAAGGCTGTGACTTTCTTCCAGTGCTGCAAAAAGAGCAATAATTGAAAGAAATAATCCGAGAGAAAAGCTGGGAACTCAACCTCTGACTTCCTGTTCCCAGGAAGTGACAAGTTTGGGCTAAGAGAGGACCAGGGTGGGGGGACCACAAATGAATCCATTCACTTAGCACACCCGCATTCTCTCATTCTCTCTCTCTGTCTCTCTCTCTTTCCCAACACTTTCTGTCTCTCCAGCCCATGTTTATGTGTGCAAGTGGGCCAAACCTTGCTGCACTCAGGTTACTCCTGCCCATGCTATCAGGAATCTCAAGTCAGCCATGTGCAAGACCAAACCACTACTCTCTGAGAACCTGCCTCAGATATCTGCTTTCTTTTAGATGATTTTTTATTGTCTCAGTAGTTTAATACCCACCATGCAGTCAGGAATGAGGGTTTTGGCTGGTGTTACAAAGTTATGTAAGGTTCAGATTTTTTCTAAAATCTGCACTCAGATCAATTCTTTCAGGGATAGGGAACCATATGGGACTCAGGGATTAAAACCACATCAGCCAAGTGTAATGCACAGCTCTATCAACACATTATCTGTTTCATTCAATTATCCTTTCTTCCATTTAAAAAATAATTACAGTATTCAAAGGGCATGAATTATATAACTTATTATAATAAATCCGTTTCCAGAGATATTTGATCAAAATTATTTAAAATTTTAAAGTTAACATGTGAATGAATGAGGAGAAAATAAAAAACAACTGTACAGAGGCAAATTATTTTTTTTTGGTTTTTTGGCCAAACTCCATGATGCTCAGGGGATACTCCTGGCTATGAGCTCACAAATTGCTCCTGGCTTGGGGACCATATTGGACACCAGGGATTGAATCACAGTCTATCCTAGGTATGTGCTTGCAAGTCAAATGCCTTACTGCTTGGGCCACTTCTCGAGCCCCTCGACAAACAAATTTATGAAAATCATTGTACCTCCAATGAGATCACATGGTCATTGCCATTATCAGTAGTTTTGAAGATCTAACTGCTAGCTGATAATTATGTTCAGTCCTTTGTTTCTGAACTTTATCTACAAGTTGCATTGTATTCTATGGGTATGACAATACTAAACCTATATAAAGTTGTCTCAGCTACATGGTTTTTGGGTCACACCCGGCAGTGCTCAGGGGTTACTCCTGGCTCCATGCTCAGAAATTGCTCCTGGCAGGCACGGGGGTCCATATGGGGCAACGGGATTCGAACCGATGACCTTTTGCATGAAAGGCAAATGCCTTACCTCCATGCTATCTCCCGGGCCCCAGATTTTGTATTTTTTTAGTGTCACACCTGGCAGCGCTCAGGGCTCCTGACCCTGCATTCAGAAATGGCTCTTGGTTTTTGGGAACATATGGGATTCTGGGAATCAAACCAGGGACTTACTATGTTGGCCAAGTGCAATGCAAATGTCCTACCCCTGTACTATCTCACCAGCCCTTGAGGAAAGGATCTAATGTTTATGTTCACTGCAGTCTATAAAAATGTGATATGTATATGACAAGAACATAAACAAATGAAATTGCTTTGAGAATGATTTATAAACCATGTAATACATGAAAATTTTACAGCCAAATTCATCCTTACCAGTAGTGAGTGCTAAGATTTAGATACAACAGTACCTGGCTTACATTTTTTCAACACCTCACTTGATGCTAAAAGGTTTTTTTTTGCCCAGGTTTACAGTGCCTATGCAAAATAATAAACATTTTTTAAAATATGATCTGAGTTCCCACCTCTTACAGACCATAATAGAACAGGAGTTCTGTATCCCTCTCAATATTTTTGAATAAAAAAAACAGCAATTGATGGGGGCCGGGCAGTGGCACTGGAGCTAAGGTGCCTGCACTAACCTAGGACGGACCACGGTTCGATCCCCCGGTTCCCCATATGGTCTCCCGTGCCTGTCAGGAGCGACTTCTGAGCGAATAGCCAGGAGTAACCCCTGAGCATCACCGGGTGTGGCCCAAAAACCAAAAAAAAGCAATTGTTAGATTATACCTTGTTTCACCCCTCAGAAAAAAAAGATGATCCCTGATTTATTTGTATCTGTTTGTTTACCACTTGGTTTCACCAAAACAAAGATTATTGCTTGTTCCTTTGTATCTGTTTGCTTACAAATTGGTTTTACCCTAACAGAAATTGTCTTATATGTAAACCATGGATGAACACACTCAGGATGGCCTGTATTAACTTCTCTTACTTTGTTCTTAATTCCCTACCTGCAGGTAGTCTCTGTACTCTATAAAAACAACAGTTTTAACACGCAGCTAGAACTCCATATGAGGTAGATTGCCAAGCTTTGTGTTTCACCCTCAACCTGGTTTGGATTTTTCATGAGGACCCTGATTCAGACTCATTCAACCAGGCTGTATATACAACATATAGGTGGGTTTTACAGTGAGGAACAGCTGGTCCAAGGCCAAAAGTGTGGGAATTCCATTTTCTGGCCTGGAAATTCATGATCACCTGTAGTCTGGTTTTTGTCACTGGCCAGAAATGGAGGGACATCAGGGCCTCCAACCTGGTCAATTTCTGGAACTTAATGGACTTGAACCTGGTGCCTTCAATCTCCAGCTCTACAGAGCCTGAAAGCTAGTTAGGTAGTGTGGATGGCACAAGGAAGTTTGAAGAGAAGATTGCATCTCTGGCCACCCCAGGGCTGCTCTGTGCTAATGAGGCTTGTGGGACCTTATGGGGAGCCTGGGATAGAATCTGCTTCCCCCTGTGCAAATCCATGGGCTAAACTAC
Source organism: Crocidura indochinensis (assembly GCA_004027635.1). Lineage (NCBI taxonomy): Eukaryota > Metazoa > Chordata > Mammalia > Eulipotyphla > Soricidae > Crocidura > Crocidura indochinensis. The sequence continues at coordinate 5,776 of PVKC010048517.1, read as the reverse complement.
CTACCACTGTGTCCCCCTTATGCCGTGCACATGTAAAAGCTCTTTACTTTTACTCTTTATATTTCCTGAATAAATTAACATATGTACCCTTGATTAAGTCAATCCTAGTCCTCAGGTGCTCAGTCTAATAAAAATAGCAGGGCATAAAAATTTTTAAAAATGGGAGGGCAACAGTAGAAGGAAGCGTGGCTGACTAAGTAAGATCCATGATGCTGTGCTGCTGAACAGTCTTGGTCTAAAAGGCAATTTGGACTGTCTGATTTCTTGTGTGAATCTACAGGCTGAAACCCCATAGAATTCCCCCAGAGACCCTTATTTAGGTTTTTAATGTTCACAAAACTAAGCAGGGTAATTATTTAGAAAAGTGTCTTTAGGAAATCCCTCCCTCTGGCACGATGTCATAAATATGTTGGTTTTGGTCATAGCTGAAATGGATTTTGGACCATATGCTTGGAAGGAGGAAGAAGTGTCTGAGATTTATAAATGTAGGAACTTGTGTAAATCTCTAAGTCTCCCAACATTTTGATTATTTATTGCTTTTACTTGTTATTATGAAAAATGTTAAATAATGTATTAGAATTTTTTCATTTAGTTTAGTGATTTAAGAAATATAATTGAGTTTTAGCAACAAATGAGTTTCAATGCCAGTCCTACACTGGTGTCAGCTCCCATTATCAGTGCTCCCAAACTTTAATCCCACCCCATTCCTGCCTGCCCCCTAAACAGACACATGGCAGAGTACTGTGGTTACAGATTAGATTTTAAGTCAGTGTTATTGGATCTGTGCTTTGGATGTAGATCTAGACCGCTCTCCCACATCATTAGATAAAGGAAGTGCTAACCCAGCTTCCACATTACTTACCTTTCTCAACTTCATTCATCAGGCTTAGACATCTTTCCTTTTTATATTACTTCTTTTATTTGTGTGTGTGTGGTGGGGGGGTCCACACCTGGTGATGCTCAGGGGTTTCTCCTGGCTCTGTGTTCAGAAATAGCTCCTGGCTTGGAGGACCATATGGGACACCTGGTGATTGAACCACGGTCAGTATTAGGTTAGCACATGCAAGGCAAACATCCTATTCCTTGTGCCACTGCTCTGGCTCCTATCTTAATTCTTTTTTTTTCCTTTTTTGGGTTACACCTGGAAGCACTCAGGCATTACTCCTGGCTCCTGGCAGGCATGGGGACCATATGGGATGCCAGGATTCGAATCACAGTCCTTCTGCATGCAAGGCAAATGTCTTACCTCCATGCTATCTCTCTGACCCCCCTATCTTAATTTTTATGCTCTGGGGTCAACATTTAGTTTGATACCCACCCAGTGATTACATTAAGTATCTTCATCCAGTGTTTCTTTGTACTATTCACAAATGAGGTAATGCTGTGTTTGTCTTTCTTCTTTTGGTTTATTTCTCCCAACAACGGACCTTTTCTGTCTCTGTGCTCAGGCTTCACTCTTGATGGTATTCACCAGTCATATGGGGTGCTGGGTATAGAATTCCTTTCAGGAGATTGCAAAGAAATTCTCCCATCTCCTGTATTTCCACCCCTGCCTACATGTTCAATTTTTTTAAAAATTTAATCAGTTTACAACTAGCCATCTTTTTTTTTTGGATTCTGGGCCATACCTCACAGTGCTCAGGGGTTACTCCTGGCTCTGCACTCAGAAATTGCTCCTGGGAAGCTGGGGGGACCATATGGGATGTAGGAGACCAAGCCCAGGTACTATCAGGGTTTGTCTGTGTGCAAAGCAAATGCCCTACCTCTGTATTCTCTCTCTGGCCTCTACAACTAAACTTCTAACCTCTAAGCTCAGAAAGGGGTATTAAGCACTTTCATGATATTAAATATTTGTATATTCCAGTCCCCAGCAGGGCATTCTCCAAACACTGCAGAAAACAACTGAACACACAGGAAGGAGGAAATCTAGAGCACCAATGACTATGCCCTCTCACATGCTCAAATATCACTTAAGAGACCCTTCCCACAACCCCTGAGCCCCATTCTGAGCCATGTGTCTTATGTAGAAGTCTCCAGTTCACTCACGAAATGGGAAAGAATGAAAGGTTGTTGCTCCAGCTGTAAATTCAATGTTATGTATACAGGTATCTTGGGTCAGAAATTTCATCCAGGGGTTGAGGTGATACAGCAGGGAGTGCAATCGCCTTGCATGCAGCAGACTGGATTTGATCCCCAGCATCCCATTTGATCTCCAGATCACATCAAGAGTAAATCCTGAGCATTGCTGGGTGTGGTCCAGAAATAAAGAGAAGCAAAATTATTTCTCTCTTTTGGAAATCTATTTATATATCTACATACCTATCTATCTACATATATCACAGAGTATAGGCCATTTGTCTTACACAGATATGATGTATGTCTGATCCGTGGTATCCCTATGATCTGCTGGGTCTGCAGGAATAATTTGAGAGCACTGAGCCATTAATAACCACTGTGTCAGGAGTTGTGGCAAAATATCAATAAAATAACTAACTAACTAAATAAATAAAAACACCCCAAAATCTCTACCACAGGTTTAGTCTGATCAGTTCCCACTCTCCATCTCTCTTTTTTTGGAGGGTGCCACACCCGTTTGATGCTCAGGGCTTACTCCTGGTTAAGCACTCAGAAATTGCCCCTGGCTTGGGGGGACCATATGGGAAGCCAGGGAATTGAACCACAGTCCTTCCTTGGCTAGAACTTGCAAGGCAGACACCATACCTCTAGTGCCACCTCTCCGGCCCCTCTCTCCATCTCTATATGACCTGGAGACCACAGCAGTTTGGATCACCAGATCTAAGTCAAGGAGAAGCAAAACTCACCTTTCTTGCTACATGCCTGTTGTGAAGGTGGAGCCTGGCCCTTTAATAATGCAGAAGGAATTCATTGAAGTCTCTAAACCTGCACTCTTTCCCTGCCACAAGTCCTTTCTCCCTTGTTCCATCAACCACCAAATTCCAGACCAGAGAGTGTATGAGGGGTTCCCGAAGACCCAGGGGTGTTTGCAATGAATATAGGTGTGCAGAAGGCATTTTGCATTTTGCTTTTGTGTTCCTAGGGTATATCCCTAGGAGTAGTTAGTTGGATCATATGATTCATCCCAATGAACATCAATTCTAAATGATCTAGAGATTTACTTAAAAGCATGAAGCGACTTTTTTTTAGTTTATAGGTCACACCTGGCAGTACTCGGGGATTACTCCTACCTATATGCCAGAAATCACTCCTGGCAAGCTCAGAGGACCATAAAGGATGTTGGGATTTGAACCTCCATTCTTCTGCATGAAAGGCAAATGCCTTATCTCCATGTTATATCTCCGGCCTACAATGAAGCAATTTTAATTTCCTTGATTAAATAGAGATATGGGTGATGACCCACAGAAATGTGAGGGGATTAGTGGATAGCTCACATTCCTATCATTTATAGACCATTTGATCCCAGGATTTCATCCATCTTTCCAACGAGCTGATATACATTTTCCCCAAATCTATTCATACTCTTCTTCATAAAAACATTCAGAAACAAAGTCACCGCGATAATTTCTAGAGATCACTTTGCCTAAACACCCGGTTAATGATGCTGTGACCATAATAAAAAAACGCCCTTCTCGCTTTGCTGTCACTCAGTCAGGGAACCTTGGGTTTCAAATGCTAAGGAAACTGCCTCTGTCACCCACCAGATGGATCTTTGAATGAGAGGTAGCTGTCTGCTCAAAGTAGGTTTTGCTGTGAAGGTGCCATAGTGGCCCATTTCTGCCCATTCTGTCACAATGTACACTTCATGAAAAGCAAGAGAAGATAAATATAGTTTTGTGGACAAAGGAAGTAAGTGCAAGTCTAGGCAGGTGTGTTTATTTTTTGATGTCATGGAACCCTAGTGTCACAATTTTCCTGATTCTTTGGAAATTGAAGTTCTTTTGAAAATCAGATGCATAATTTTAATAAAAGCTGTGTGGAACGATTTCAAAAAACGGACTGCCTGAAGCCAAGCTAAGGACATCCCATTATGAGATCTGCAAGAAGTAGGTGTGACGTCATCTAGCCCGCAGCGTCCTTTGCATGCCCCTCCCCTGCTCAGCCTTGAGCTGCCATCTGTCTCTTCGGACTGGGCCTGGCTGGGGATTCCACGTCGGCCAGGGGTGTGGAGGGACGATCGGCCGCTGTGAGTGCGTGGATCCCAAGGTCACTGCCAGGTGAGATACGGAGGCACCCCGGAAAATTGGGGAGGTGGTGGCGCAAAGAGGTGGGACCTATCGAGAGCGCGGAGGTTGGATCTTGTTGCGGTACGTCTCCATAGGGCGCTTGTTTTGGCCAGTGGGTGAGCGGGGTTCGGTACCGACATCCCAGGATGATCGAGATGCGGGAGGCGAGGAGGAAGCGGCGGTCAAGGGAGAACACGGCTTGAACAAGCCATGCGGGAATTTTCAGACACGACCAAGGGAAGAACAGCCCGAGTGATTCTGGGGAGGCCCCTGGTGGCTCCTAGAAATTGGGGAAGAGGCAGCGGACCTAGAGGAAAACTGCCCCTTCACTCTCTCCACCTCGGGACTTTCGCTGTGCTGGAAAGTCAGGCTTGAGGGAGAGTTCTGACTGCTGAATCCCAGCCAGCCCTGAAGACCTTTGCAGGATTTGGCTCAACTTTAGTGAAAGCTCACCTTGATTCACATTCCTTAATGAAAGCTTAGAAGCCCCCAGGTCTGAGGGAAGATGCTGCCACAGTGGCCCCAGGCAATGGGTCTTTTGTTCCAAGTAGGCTTTTCTAGCTGTTCCCCAACCGGCCCTCCTGGGGCTATCCAATTTGCTTAAGAGTGCTGTTGCTAGGGTGGTTGCCAGGGACAGGGTGGAGTAGTTGAAGGTCTCAGACTTTGCTCTCTTGGCCTCTGTTTCTGCCTTTCCCAGTGGGGGAGGGTCCAGTTTCTAAGGCCTCTTGTAGCCCAGGTCAAGGTGTCTCAATCCGTCTTTGTTTTTAAGAATATCAAGACTTTATGGCGGGGGAGAGGGACCTGAGTGATAGCACAGGTGTAAGATCTTTGCCTTACACTGGGCCTACATGGAAGGTCTAAGGTTCAATCCCTGCCTGAACTAAGAGCCAGGAGTAAACCCTGAGCGCCACCAGCTGTGGCCCAAAACAAACAAACAAAACCCCTTTATTGTCTTGGAGTCCCTTCCTGCCTGTTTGCTTGCAAACATTGAGGAGGTACTTAAGGAGTGTGAGGAGACATTTACTTCCTCTTCTATTTATTACCTTATTCAGACACTTTTTTTCCTGGATGATTTGCTCTACTGTACAACTGTGAATGTGTTGCCTTTCACACCACTGACCCATCATTGATCCCTGATACTGTGTAGCATTCCCAATGCTCTCCACGAGTGATTTCTGAATACTGAGCTTGAATGACTCTCTCAGAAACAGGCTATTCCCAAAAAATGAATTGAAGAGTATGTTATTTACGTATTGTATAAAATCTCTTTTTAAGCCCCATAATAACAAGCATGATTTTGGTTGGGTTTCAGTCATATACCATTCACCAGTACAATATTCCACCTACCAATGCCACCCCTCTGTCCTTCTCAACTCCTGCCTATATTCTTACTTCTCTCACTCATTAAGATTGTCATGATAGGGGCTGGAGAGATAGCATGGAGTAGGGCATTTGCCTTGCATGCAGAACAGTGGTTGGAATTCCAGCATCCCATATGGTCCCCCAAGCCTGCCAGGGGCAATTTTTCAGCATAGAGCCAGGAGGAACCCCTGAGCGCTGCCGGGTGTGAACCA
>PVKC010048516.1:0-10883 GCA_004027635.1 Crocidura indochinensis | reverse complement strand
TTTCTCTGTGATGATGTTCTTGACTGTTGATTCTTCCTGGAGATTTTCTTCTTGGGTCTCTGGGACTCCAGTGATTCTAAAGTTGTTTCTGTTGAGCTTATCAAAGACTTCTATTTTCATCTGCTCATATTCTTTGAGTAATTTTTCCATTGTCTGCTCATTTGATTTAAGGGTTATTTCCAATCTATTCTGCTGTATGAAGTTGTTACGCATCTCGTATTCCAGCGCACCAATTCTATTCTCAGCTGCTGTAAACCTGTTGTGAAGCTCATCCACTGTGTTCTTCAATTTGTCTACTGAGTTTTTCAAACCTGTTATTTCACCTGATATTTCAGTTTGGAGTTTTCTGATTTCTATCTTTATAATCTCTTGATTTTTATTAGTGTTCTGATCCATACTTTCTTTGAGCATCCTCACTAAGATCTTCATCTTCTCTAAACTCCATTTCTGAAAGACTGCTTAGGTTGTTGGCCATTGTCAGGTCATCAGAGTTTCCATCTTCATTCTCTATGGGTGATGTTGCTCTGTGTAGTTTCCCCGTTGTCACGCTTGTGCAGTGGGTTTTTCTACGTGTTGTGGTGGTATTCATTGGGTAGGTGGGGTGCGCGGCCGCGCTCCACTGCTTCGACCACTTTTAGGTGGAATTAAGGAGCCCAGCAGAGTCAGCTTTATCTGCAACTACGACCCAGAAGGACTCACCTCAGCCGAGGTAAGCTGTCAGGAGACAAAGGTGTAAAGGGGTTCCAGCTAGGAAAGGAACCATTTTGTAAAGGCCACGTGTTTCTTTAGCTCCTTACTACAGCAGAAGCACCGCTCCTAGATCTACCTCAAGCACCGCCCCTAAATCTACCTCAAGCACCACCCTTAGATATACCTCACCAATCACTTGTGGTATTGCAGCAGAAGTACCTTCCCCCTTCCCCACCAATCACTTGTGTTACTGTAGTGAAAGTACCGCCCCACGGAAGTTATGTTGATCCCCCTTTCCACTGATTAGTGTTGCTCTGGTTACCGGGGCGGAAGCCCCGCCCTTAAGGAAGACGTGTTTCCGCTTCCTCCCCCGCCCGTATTCCACCTTATAAAAAGGGGAACCCATCACAGCACATGGTCTTTTGGTTTCTGCTCGGTTGTGAGTATGCCATAGACCCTGGTACCAGATTAAACAAATCCACTTGAGCTTTTGCCTGGGTGTTGTTCTCTTCATTTCTCTGCGTCAGAAACAGGATTTGGACTTTCTGGACCTAACAAAGGTCAAAGAAGATCAAAGTTCCCAAGTTGAAGCAAGCTGGGGGAAGCCCCCAAATGTCTGCCCTCCATAACAATCTTTTCAAGACAGCTTGCTATGTCAAAAATAAAACTTGGAGTTTTATGGAATGAACAATACATTGAGATAACAAAAAAAACTTTTCCCCCAAGAGTTTTTAACTGTGTTTCTGACTCTTGCCCCCAGCTAATTGTCTGTTATCCATGTAAGGTACCCTATAAGATTTAAAATTGGAATGCAAAATTTACATGGTAATGTTGGATAGAACCGAAGCTAATGGAGAAAATAGAAACTCTTGGTAAGAGTTCAAACATCAAGAAAGTCAGTGGAGGAATTGCAGTTTCTTGTCATAAAAAGTATTTTGAAAATCCTGTATCCCCTATTCTTGAAGTTGACCCATTGTCCCTACTCCTATTATAGCACCATTTGTTCCTATGGCTTGAATTTTATTTTTTCACCTTTCCTTTCCAGAGGGATAGCTTCATGTGTATAGCGATTGTTTTTGTTTATTTGTTTGTTTTGTTTTTGAGCCACACACATAAATGCTCAGGGTTGACTACTGACCCAGCACTCAGGAATCACTCCTGGTAGCACTCCAACACTATGTCGGGGATTGATCCCAGGTCTGCTGTGCATATGAGGCAAGGGCTCTACCAACTGTACTATGGCCCTGCTCTCCGAAGTGTTTTTAACCGATTTCCAAAACTTGTGTATGGGGTGAGGAGGTAAAGTAGGATTGGGTTTATCCTATTGGGTTCTGAAGAACCAATTTAACTGAAAGGGACACTTTTAACTAAAGTAGCACTTTTTAAAGAATTCCTCTTCTTTAATTATTCTGAATATAGGGTGCATTGAACAGGCCCAAATTTGAGAAATAGATTTTAGTGTACCTTATGCAGGACTAAATTTAGGGTGGATACTACTATTTTCCTAAATATTCAGCTTTTTAAAAATGAATTGCTATTTTAACTTCATCAACTTAATAAATTGGCTTTATCCCTTTCTTTTATTTAACATACATTCACTTAGGGATACAGAGACCCTCTCAGAAGCTATTAGAGCTACTGCAAACCACTACACAAAGATTCCATTTTAAAATCTTCCCTAGAGAGTGAATTTAATGAAAGCTCAGTTCTAATTTTCCTCCTACATTATGCCAGAAGACCAAACTAACCCTTATGGGATTTGACCCTTTAGCTCAGTGATATCTCACCTGAGATTTGGGCATTTTAATGGAGCTTTAAGTACTTTAGCAAACACTCTTAAGACTGTATTTCTAATCAGGAAAACATAAAACAAGATCTGTCCTTTAACTATGAGGTTTTGCCTTATAATTAATTGTCTCATTTCCTTTCATGTGACATTATCTTGATAAATTGGTATTTTTAAAGATTGCCTTTTGTTTGGAAAGTGTTCAATATGTCAGGTACTGACGGTTTTTGTTGGAGTTGAAATGTTGACTGCATGTTGTATAGCCCTACTTCAGGTTGAATTAACTACCGCTGAACTGATTTTCTCTTTAGTTCTAGCAGTTTTCTCTTTAATTCAGTAATGATATGGCATACACTTTACCTAAACTAAGGACTAAAGAGTGCATACAAGAAGATCTTCATTTCCATAAAAATCCAAAGAGTATTTTTAAAAATGAAGGAAGTAGGACCATTCATAAGTGAGGACACATTTCTAAAAGTCAAATGATAATTATTCCTGGTGAAAATGACCATGATAATTGATTTATAGTCATATATTAGAATTTGACTCAGGTACCTACACTTATCCTTAGAAATCTATCTGTAACTTAAGGAAATGGCAATTTTCTGTACTTATTACAGAGGAATTTGTCTGTACTCATTACACTTGGAGGAACACTTAAAAAACACTACACAGGGGAGGAAGGCGGGCAGATATCTGGCTTCCATTTCCCTTTTTGATTCTGGAGGTCAGCTCCTGCCAGGTATGCGGGGAGGTCTTCTCCCTAGCTTGGAGGGTGCTGGGAGGCTTGGTAGGCCCCCAGCCGTCTCCTTTCTCCCCTGGACTCCAGGCTTACCCTGGGTGCTGGTCTAGGTGGCCAGAAGTGGGTGCCATGTGGACTCTATAGGGATCCTCAGGCTTCCCCCATCCCTACTCTAGGAGGGAGCATGGAGAGGAGAGCGGGCAAGAAAAATAATTTAAAAAAAAAAACAGTACACATAAACAAATACAAAGCAGGCACATTGCTGTGGACTACAAGTTCCTTAGAGTGACAAAACAATTTGTATATAAAAAAGCAATGTTGGCCCCACAGAGACAGGAATGCAGTTTCCTTAAAAGCAAAGGAGTAATTTATAGAGAAGCCATCGTTACATTATATGATCACTGAACTGACTTGAAAATTCCCGATGGATATAACAGTGCTACAATGTACTTACAAAGGGAAAAATAATCTGAATTTATTTCTATTTACCTGACCTTTCACTTAGTCTGTACATTTTCCAGCCCAAATGAGTCAAGATAGCACCTGTAGATTTTCCTATGACATTAAATTTATACCTTTACTTGAGGACTTACAAACTATTTTGCCATTATCAAGCAAAGATCCCTAATTTTTATTTAAAAAGAAAGTCAATGTTATGCACAAAGTCTTGGAGAAATTTAGAAGTGGTGTTTAAAATAAAAATTTAGACTACTGACTTGAAATCCCATGCTCTGACCACCAGACCACATCCCTGACCATGGATACTTACATTTTTTTTACTTAGTTATTCTTCTTTGTAATTAGATGCAGTGATTAGAGTGTCTTTTGCATTACTCTGCATTTTTCTTTTAAGTTAGGGTTGTAAGCCACATGGGGTACTGTCCCTTACAAAACTAAACAAGGGATTTTCAGTTTTGCAATACAATCCTTGATATTTGTTTATAGGGTTCACACATCAAAAAAACAATGAAATCTGTAATTTTTCAAATTACAATCTTCTCATTCTCTAAGTTATATGCCTATGAGAATTTGGAAATCTTTTGAAGAGAATGTAATCTTCATGCTTACAAAATGTAGGCTTTCATATTTGGCTACAATTACAATTAAAGGCCTTATACCACATAATAATCAGTGTGTGAGAGTTGTGGGTTTTCCTCATTTGAAAATAAATTAATGTGGATTTAAAAATATAATTCATCCACTTATTAAATCTTTCAGTCTTTAAAATTAGAAACCATATCTATTTGCCCAAAGAAAAAAATGGCCCCAAATGGCTTATAACATATTGCAATTCAATTATTTGATTGAGAAAATAAAAATAAACAACTAAAACCAGTTTAATTTAAAGTTACAAAGGGAGAAATATTTTATGTAATTGCTTATTATTTTGCTTTGTTCATGTCAGCTAAATATCGTGAGTTAAAAACATTAAGTTAATTTCTTTTCAAGTCCTTGGAAGAGAAAGTGAATTCTGGAACAGTAAAATCTAATATTTCAGAGGGCCTTCTAAAAGATTTTGAACTAGACAGTATTTAATGTTTAAAAAACTCAGATATCTTATGTAATTCTAATCATGACTTTTTTAAAGTAGATTGCTTCATAAAGGAACCGATTTTGAATTCTCACTGAAGAATTCTCACTGTTTCTAAATTATACAGTACTTTCACTAAGATTTATAGTTTCTAAACAGTATGCAATGGGTTTTAAATTGCATTCTCAAAATCATGAGCATTGGGCCTAGGTTTTTTTCCTATTAATTCTTCATTTTTACATGAAATTTGGGTTATCTGTATTTTTTCTCTGATCTTAAAGGAATCTTTAGTACAGGAGGTGAGTGTAGGAGATGAACAGTGTCAGTTAAAAGGTAAAACTTTTAACCCTTATAGAAAAGGCATGCATTTGGGGAGGGTGTGAAAAGTCTATGAGAGGGAAAAAGAAAGTGTAATCATGAACATTAAAGCACTTGCATAAAAATTGCCTTTCATAAGCTTTGCAGTAGGGAATAAGTCATTGAGAAAATGAATTTTTGCGTATATTTTTCTTGCTCAAAGTATCATTTTATTATTACAAATTTACTTATAAATTTAAATGTTGACTAAAAATTCATTTACTAAAAGAAAAAAAATAAAGGTTTGAAAGAATTAAAAAAAAAGCAGCCTTTCAAATAGTAGCTGCTTCTTTAATAAAATCTGAAGAGACTAATAAAATCTGGGGAGACTAATTTGCTTAATTCTATCGTCTAGATAATCTAGAATAACAAATGCTTGTCGAATCAATGAATGAATAGGAGAACTGTGAGTGGATACATTGATTGTTATGAATTTTATTACTGATCAGTGAGTTGTGTGGGAAGCACTGAAAACGTTTGAGAGAACAAATCCATTGGTTGGGTTCAAGGATTCTTGAACAAAGGTTACTGGACAACCCAAACTTTTCTGAAATTCATGAAGAAATTATGCTAGCATAATGAACAATCATGTTTCCCCTTAAACTCATTCTTTAAGGATTATGGTGGAAATAAGAGGGGAAAAAAACCCAACCTGGAGTATAAAAATAAAATAAAGTTTGCCTGCTGATCATTGTTAAAGCTAGATATATGGATATAGATACTCTTCTCTACTTTTGTGTTTGAAATGGTCTATTAAAAGGTGTCAAAAACATACATCCATAAGACCATGATATCAAATTGACAATGTAAATAATATATAGATAATCTAATTTGGGAAAATCCTTATAATCTATAACTTAAGAAAAAAGGTTTTTAAAGATTTATTTTTGTGATCCCAAAGTAGTAAAAGGTCTAGATACAACATATTTTAATGGAAATCATAACTATACCTCTCATATCAGTTTCTTTCTATTTTTTGTTTTTGTTTGTTCGTTTTTGGGGGGGCCACACCCGTTTGATACTCAGGGGTTACTCCTGGCTAAGTGCTCAGAAATTGCCCCTGGCTTGGGGGGGACCATATGGGACACCGGGGGGTTGAACTGCGTTCCTTCCTTGGCTAGCGCTTGCAAGGCAGACACCTTACCTCTAGCGCCACCTCACCAGCCCCTCATATCAGTTTCTTAATACACAGTCAAAATCTAACGAGTTATGCATATACTTCTTCACCAGGAATCCTTAGCACATCTTTTTTTTTTTTTTTTTTTGTCCCCAGATTCACAATACAGACCCGGCAAGGGTCTGGGTTGAGGTGTATATGGGGTGCATTTACTGTACCTCCTCTTTCTATACAGTCAGTGTAAAGAACACAGCTTAGCACATCTTTATGCTTAGCTGGACAAGAGCCAAAGAAAGAGATGATTGAAAAAGGTGGAAAGGGAGCTCAATAACCAAGGTAATTGATTGATTACCTACCTACTGCTGTATAACCAAAGGACTACAGAAAAGATTTGGGTATGGCACTCATGGAATCTTGGGTTTATTAACTTATAGAGCTTTTTTGGGGGGAAAGGAACTGCACCAGCTATGCTCAAAGGTCACTTTTGGCTCTGAGCTCAGGAATTTCTCTTGGCCAGCTTGGGGGATTATTTGGGATGTTGGGGATCAAATTCAGGTTAGCTGCATGCAAGGCAAATGTCCTACCTACTGTACTATCACTCCGGCCCCTAACTTATAGAGTTTGTAAGTGATTCTTATTACTTAATTATGAGCCATATTTATTTATCAAATAAAATTGACATTAAGTTCTGGCTTAGCAACCTTGTCATAGTTGATTTAAGCCACTTTATGAAAATGTCAAAGATCTGGTGGGCTATAGAAATAATTATATTTCTCATTTTCAGAGGCTGCATGCCTTTCTGAGATCAAGTATCAGAATATTTGGTTTTGGTGAAGACCCTCTTTTAGGGTGCAGCCGATGACTGAATCCCTTATTTTTGTTTGTGAGACAACCTGGAATTTTTTTTTATAAATACATTAATTCCATACATAGGGATTCAGTTCTTATGACCTAATCAACTGTGAAGGTTCCTATCTCCTAAACATATCAGCTTAGACATTTGATTTTGAATATTTGAATTATGGGAGAATGAAACATTTTGGTGATAATATGCTTTATAATAATTTTCAATTACTATTAAATCTAATTCCTTAACAAGAATAAAAGCATTTCCTTGCCTCTTCAGAGGAGTTTTATAGGTATTTTTCAAATCAGTGATATGTAATTTCGTAAATGGCATGTATATTTTATATATACATATATATATATATATATTAAGGCAAAATGAATTTGAATTCTCAATTTATTTTTCGACACAATTGTAAGTTATGGGATACATTCAAGTAAGAAGTTGATAGGAGGAAACATGGTGATTTTTTTTTTGCCTAATTCCCATGCTTTCCTAATCAAAGGATAATTTCAATTAAGAGTGATCTGTAATGTTTGGCAGGAAATCTTAGTAAAAATAACTTTATACTATAGGGATCTAGAGGATAGGATTATTTTTCCACATGAAGCCTATTCACTTTCTTAATTTTTTTTTTTTTTTTTTTGGTTTTTGGGTCACACCCGGCAGTGCTCAGGGGTTACTCCTGGCTCCATGCTCAGAAATTGCTCCTGACAGGCACGGGGGACCATATGGGGCACCGGGATTCGAACTGATGACCTTTTGCATGAAAGGCAAACGCCTTCCCTCCGTGCTATCTCTTGGGCCCCATTTTCTTAATTTTTAGTGCTGCTGCTTAACAGACCCCAAACAGTTTTTCTTTGCAATTATTATCAATCACTATCACCACATAACCTGGTATGAAAATGAATCATTATAATCTATAATAGTGTTAATCTGAAAATCTGAAAGCTAAATAATATTATGAATTAAGAAAACATATCATAACATCAGTACTAAGACTAAAAAGTTTTTACTATAACAAGGTCATACTTCAGTGAGATGTTCATTCTAGATTGTATCTTATCAGGAATATTCACACTGTATATTGCAGCTTCTAACTGACCCAAATCTACTTACAAGAAGAGACATTTATAATTCAAATATTATGGGAAAAGGAAATCTAATTTTGACTTTCAGTCAAATTGATGCCAAAGAGAGTTTATGGTTTTCTTTACTTTATAAGCTGTAATTGCAAATACAGTTTCCTTCATCTAAAAAAACTATTCCACCCTGAAATTTTCAAACAAAAATAGTTTGTAGAAACATTGGAGAAAGGCATCTTCAAAGGAAACTAACTATTTTGAATTAGAAGGAGAGAATAGATATGGTGGATATTTTTAAAGAGATTATGTTTTCAATATTTGGGCTCGTAAAATCTAAATTTTGTTTCTTTTTCAAAAGCGTTTCTCATTTAAAATCTAAAAGTAGATTTAGAGCACTGCCGGGTGTGACCCAAAAAAAAAAAAATCTAAAAGTAAAGTAGACTGGCAATTTACATATGCTTAATTACAATTAAGTTAAAACAATATGCATGTGTATAACTTTAAGAGAAAAATAGTAATATGAAAAGCTTTAAATATTAAACAAAAACAAAAAGCTACATACAGTTAATGTCACAAATTGCTAAAAATGTATGAGTCCATATTATAGCACTAATAAAGACACATAATGTTATAAAATTTATTTGCAAATAGATTATGATTATTTGTATCAAAAGTTTTGATACCGTATTTTATATTGAATTATACTAAGTTGTATTGATTACTTCAATGCTTTTTATTATGGCATGTTTAGAGTGAAAACCATGTCTAATTTGAAGACTAATAAACTTACCACTTCTATTATAACTTTTGCTGACTAGACTCCAGGAGACACATCAGGATTCTGATTTTACAAAATCAGTGCATGATTTCAATGAGTGACTAGGATATGGCAGGATTTAGAAGTGAATATCTACAAGGAAAAAGGTGCATTCCTTGTTTGCTGCAAACACTAGTGTAATCCTTAGCATTACATATGGTCCTTTGAACACATTCCCGAGTGATTGCTAAGCACAGTAGAGATGACCAAATCCCCACCTCCAAATAGACAAATCATTTCTTTTTTATTTACTGTGCTAGGCCAGGCCTTAGTTTTTTGAAAGTTCTTTGCTCTTCGTTCTTTCAATATGACTTTACTACACAAACTCTGCTTGAACAACATGGTACAAAGGAATCCACCAAATAAGTCTCAAGTATTTTCTCATTCACCTCTGAGTCATTTGTAACTAAGTTATTGTAACTATTGAAATGAGAGTTATAGTCATGAAAATTAGGGAAATCTGAATTCTTGAGAGTAGTTAAATAGACCACTAAGTGAGTTCATTTAATTGTTAAATGGCCTCCTCAATTAAGGAGCATTCAGGAGTAGAGAGGTAGTACAGTGGGTAAGGTAAAACAAACAAACAAGCAAAAAGAATTAGAGAAGGGGCCCGGGAGATAGCATGGAGGTAAGGCGTTTGCCTTTCATGCAAAAGGTCATTGGTTCGAATCCCGGTGCCCCATATGGTCCCCGTGCCTGTCAGGAGCAATTTCTGAGCATGGATCCAGGAGTAACCCCTGAGCACTGCCGGGTGTGACCCAAAAACCAAAAAAAAAAAAAAAAAAAAGAATTAGAGAAAATTCAAAGGTTTTTATTTGTTTCTGTGAATAACTAGGTGGAAAAACAATCAACAACCAACTAAAAGGAGTTGGAGATCTAGAGATACATCACATCTTTCAATGTGGAAAATGTATGTCCCAAAGTAATAATCAAGACAAACGATATTGTGCCTAAAATAAACAGACCAAAACTCAATCAGAAAAATAAAGATGAGTTTCGTGTTTTCTAAAATTATGATAATTACTGGAAGAAGACATCGAAAAAAGGCAATGTAATGGGACTCCAGGCTTGTTTTGATTTTGGAGAACACCACAAGGTATAAGCATTTTTCAGCTCTCTATAGAAAATGAGGTTGTTTGAGGGTTTTGGGCACTCACACCCAGTAGTGCTCAGTGTGATACTCCTGTCTCTGTCCTTAGCTAGCCTTATTAGCTTCAGTGCATGAGGACCATTTGTGTTGCCACGGATTGAATTGGATCAGTCTCATACAAGCAAGTGCCTTAACCACTGTATCATCTCTCAGGCCCCTACATGAAAAGAATGTTTGACATATTACTTTCTGAAAAATATGAAAGGTCAACAAATTAAAACTTAAAAATTTAAATAGTAGAACTAGAAACTCTTCTATGAAACTTGGCATAATATTTTCAATTAAAATAAAATATGTCTGGAGAACTGAAGACTATATAGCAAATAATTTGTATCATCAAAAATGAGGAAAAACCGGGGCCGGGCGGTGGTGCTGGAGGTAAGGTGCCTGCCTTGCCTGCGCTAGCCTAGGACGGACAGAGGTTGATCCCCCGGTTTCCCATATGGTCCCCCAAGCCAGGAGCGACTTCTGAGCGCATAGCCAGAATAACCCCTGAGCGTCACCGGGGGTGGCCCAAAAACCAAAAAACAAACACAAAAAAATGAGGAAAAACCAACAAGACTGATTGTACTTCTACCTTTGATCAAAGATTAGAAAATATTGAGAAAAGACTAAAGATTAGAGATGGTTTTGTTAAATCTGCAAACGAGGCAGGATAGCACTGTTCTAACCAACCTTATACACCGTATTCTTCTCTTTGTCCTTTCCTCTTCCTTCCTTCCTTCCTTCCTTCCTTCCTTCCTTCCTTCCTTCCTTCCTTC
>PVKC010048515.1:0-10883 GCA_004027635.1 Crocidura indochinensis | reverse complement strand
ATGTTTGGATTTATAGTGTACCCATAGGAACTCTTTGAAGTTTTAATGCACTCTCGTCTTTGTTGCAGGAATGAAACGGAATGCCTCTCCAGATAGGTTTCTAATCCTTGAACCATTACTGGTATTTATTTATTTATTTATTTATTTATTTTAAATGTCTTCCCATTTGATCTGGGTGCTGTGAGGCTGTGTTGCTAGGGTCCATTGCCACACCCAACACTTTGCACGTATCCACTGCCATCCTGGCCCTCTTTCATCCACCTTGACAAACTCCAGTCTGCAAATCTCTCCCTGGGGCTAGTCTAATACCTTTCCCATGAATTGTTAGCTTGTTTGTGGGATTGGGGGTTACACAGTCCAGTGTTTACTCCTGTTTCTGTGCTCAGGGATCTCACCTCTCTGGCTTGGGGGAACATATGGAGTGCTGTAGAGTGAACCCAGCTTGATTGCATGCAAGAACTCCTCACTGGACTGTCTGTACAGCTCCTTCATGGGTCACTTTAAATTCCCCTTTTCTCTGCTTTCTAGCCCCATATGAGAGAACTCTCTGGATCTGTCTTCTCCACCCCCCAATGCTGTAGGCATCTTGCGTCTCAGCAATTCTCGTGGGTGATAGTCCCTTCATGAGAGGAAAATGGGTAACTCGAGCGGCCGAATATGAAATATGAAATAAATGAAACCACACAGAGAATGTGGGGTCAACACGTTTCTGGCAGGAGTGAGACAAATTTAATTTTTTGAGCAGGGAAATTTATAGAGGTAAAATTAGCCACAGGTGAAGAATAATTGTAATCACAAAGCCTAGTGCAACTATAAAAATACCTAAGCTATGGGTGTGACTGTAAAAATTCTAAGTTACAAGAGAGAAGGTAACTCCTTGCAAGCTTACTTTAAATGCAAAATCAGGATTAGGAGGAAGTAGGAAATATCTAGAAACTTGAACTTTCTAGGCTGGACTCTATAATTTTAGAGGTTAAGTGAAGGGAGGAACCAAATCCCCAAGAATGAGCTTCCCTATTTTTAAAGGAGGATCAATAGTCAAGATCTGCAATCTGGTTATGCCCTTGATTACCAGAAACTGCAGTTACAAAGACAAAAATTGTCTTTGCTTTTAGGGCTGACTATATCCAGAAAAAGGGGTTCTCAAATGAACTTTGATGCTGGAATTTCTGAGCCAAATTATTTGATAGAGGCTATTATTTTGTCTTATATATACAAAGGAGAGGTACTGACTGAAAATGTAATGCCAGGCATCTCTTTGGAAATTCCTCAACCATCCACACAGTGGAAAAAGGCGTCCATGGCGGGCCTTTTGAGGAACCCCATGGGGGCTGAATTAGTTCTACCCACCAGGAAAATCTGAGGATACATCTGGTGGACTGAGCTTAGGTATACCCTGACACCCCAACTCACTTCCTCAGTACTAGGCCCTCTGGATCCATCCAGGGCAGCAATTCTAGGATGTTCTTTTCAAGTCCTTTGTCCCTTTTCTTCATTGGGTGTCATACTTTTGTCTGTTAGGAAGCCTTTCTCTAATACATTGTTGATAGACTCCAAATGCCTTCACCCCTAATATAAATGGTGTTTTAATGAAAATATCTTCATTTTGATTTTAATTAACCTTTCATGATTAATATTTTTACTGTTGTTAAATAAAACAACACTTGCCTACATCTAAGTCATCAAGTGATTGTCCTGTGATATATTGTTTTCTTAATAAAAAGTTGTTTTTGTTTTGGACATTGAATTCCCATATGATCCAGCAATACTGCTTCTAGGGATATACTCTATAGCAACACTGTTTGCAATAGCCAGAATCTGAAAACTACCCAGATGCCCAGCAACAGATGAGTGGCTAAAGAAACTGTAATACGTCTATACAGTGGAATACTATACAGCTGTTAGAACAAATAAATTCATAAAATTTGTTTAAATATTGATGAATTTGGAGACTATTATTTTGAGTGAAATAAGTCAGAGGGAGAGAGATAAGCACAGAATAGTCTCACTCATATGTGGGATTTAAGAAAAATAAAAGACAATATAATAATAATACTCAGAGTCAATAGAGATAATGGCTGGAACAGCTACCATGACAACGATAGAGAAATACAATGCCTATCTTGAAGACAGGCAGGGGGTAGGGAGAGGTAGGAGATGGGGAGACAATGGTGAAGGGAAAGTTGCACTGGTGTGTGCATTTTATGACTGAAACCCAATTACGAACATGTTTGTAATCATTGTGCTTAATTGAATTATTTTAAAATTTTGTTTTGTGGGGCCAGAGAGATAGCATGGAGGTAGGACATTTGCCTTGCATGTAGGACGTTGGTTGGAATCCCAGCATCCCATATGGTCCCTCAAGCCTGCCAGGAGGGATTTCTGAGTGTAGAGCCGTGGGGAACCCCTGAGCGCTGCAGGGTGTGACCCCAAAACCAAAAAAAACTAGTTTTGTTTGGTTTGGGGCCACACCCATCAGTGCTCAAGAATTACTACTGGCTTTGAGCTCAGCAATCACTTCCAGTGGGCCTGGAGATCAAACTCAGATAGGCTGCATGCAAGGCAAATACTCCCTACCACTATATTAACATTCTTTTTATTTTATTTTTATTTTAACAAAATTTTCAGTTTATTTGTAATTCATATGATGTGAATTTCAAATATAGTTGCAGTTTTGCCCATGTAAATATTCACTTAAATTGTACTTTTTTTGAAAGATTATTCTTTTGCCTCTGCATTACAGTATGAGCTTTATTAAAATCATGATGATATACTGAATACTTTATTTTGCTATAATTGTTCCACGAAATCAAATTCCTCTATTTCATCAAGATACATATATACAGCCAGCCAGAGATGTAGTATAGGTTAAGACCACTTATATGTGGCCAATCTTGGTTTGAGCCCTTACACAGCAAGGTCCCCCAGCACCAGGAAAGATCCTCATTGAGTTGAAAGTTGCTCTTGAGCACTGCTGGGTGTGGTCCCTAACACCTATTCTCAAATATATATATATTCCAATTAGTACATCTTGGCACCAATAACACAGTGCCTTATTAGCCAGAATGTAAGATAGATTTACTTCAGGTTTGCTCTGTGTGTGAGTCATTATTTTTCCATTATGTTATTCTTTTGCATTTACATCAAGTTTGGCAATTTTGCAAAAGTTTTTGCTGGCATCTTAATTGTGATTTGAAGTAAATAATGGAAGATGTTTGTAAAATCTTGTAGAGACTTAAGATGTTTTCTGCTTAACAGTCTTTTTTTAACCACACCCAGTGATGATCAGGACTTACTCCAGACACTGCCCTCAGGGATCTCTCCTAGAAGGCCTCTGGCTGGGAATGCTGGGTATGGAACCAGGATAGGCAGCTTGCAAGACAAATGCACTACCAGCTAAACTATATCTCCAATCCTCATTAACTTTTTTCATAATTATGAAATGTTTCTCTTTATCATTAAAATTGCTTGCTTAGTTTTCTGATATTAGTATATTGATACAAGCTACATTTTGGTTAGTGATGTCACTCTATATCTTTTGGTCTCCTTCATTTTCATATTTTACATCTTTCATGTAAAACTCATGTCTTTATGTGACATATAAAAGTGAAGTAAGGGAAGGGACATTAATAACAAATTCATGGGCTCTGACTACAGAGTAGAGGTAACCAAAGAGTGAGGGTTTGGGGTGGGGAAAGACTTAAGAACAGTGGTGGATGGTCCCAATCACTTTGGTGGTAAGAGAGCTGAAGTGAAATGTACAATAAAAGTGTAAATATCGACATTATTGTAAACATGTTATTTAAATTGCAATAAAAATGAAATATTAAAAATGCATGTCTTATTGGCATGTATTTTAGTTTTCTAAGATCCAGTTTATGTTAGTATTTTACTTGGAAACCTTAGTTCAGTAGTTAATTGTTTATTATTTTGCTTAAATATATCTACTATATCATTACAAATTTTCTCATTATTTGTTTTATACCCTTGACCTTCATTCTTGCTTCATTTAGATTGATATTTTAATTTACTATTTTCTTTATTAAATTAGAGGCTATATATTCTATTTTAGTAACTGCTGATAGTAATGTATATAGCAGGAATTCCTGCTCATAGCAATATAGTACAAATTATTTTCATCATATTTCTTATACTGCTGGAACCTTAAAACCATCTATCACTTATCTTTTTTGCATTATTTTGTCAAATGCTTATATAGTTTAAACTACAGAATATTACAGTTATGGTCAATATTTAATTCTATTCACTATTTTTCTATCTGGGAGTATTTTCCTTTTGCTGATGAATTGTCTGTTCTTTTTTGTTCTAGTGTTGATATGCTGTTGAGGAATTCCTTCAGACATTACTCTGATATCAAGTGAAAGCCTCTTTTTCACCCACATTGTTGAAGAATATTTTCCTTGGGCAGAAAAATCTCATGTTGGTAGTTCTGTTTGCTTTATTTTAGCACTTTAAATATGTCATAACATTGACTTTTGGCTTGTGTTATTTCTTTTGAGAAATCTACCTTCAATTCTAATGTAGTTAGTGTTTTTTATTCTTCTCATACCTTAAAGATTTTCTCTGTATCTTTGGCATTTGGCATCTAGCCTATGCTGTCTCTTGGCCTGATTTTATTTTTAGTTTATCATGATTATGATCTATGGAGCTTCTTGCTTTTTGGGTTTATGTCATTCATGAGTTTTGTAAACTCATGGAACATTATAATTATATGTTTTAGGGGGCTGATACCTGACTGTACATAGGCCTTTGTGAGCAGAGATCAGCTCTGAAGGTCCAGGGGACCACATGGGATACCAGGGAATGAACCAAGGTTGTCCTTGTGCAAGGCAAGCACCCTACCTGTTATACTAGCACTCTGACCTGGGAGACATACTATTTTTGAATATTTATTCTACTTACTTTATTTTTTCCATTAAATATATGTTTGATCTTTAATTATTTCATAAATGTAGCTTTTTTGTACTGCTCTACTTTCCATGGTTTAGTTTTAGTGTTTGATGTTGACTTATTTGAAATTACATAATCCTCTTGAGTTCATTAGTCTGTTAAAATTATGTACTGAAATCTTCAGATTTTTTTCCACTGTAGAATGTCCAGTTGATTCTTATTTTCATTTTCAAAGTTCATTCTTTCTTTTTTTACACATTTTTTGTTTATTTGTTTTTCGTTATTCCCAGTGGTACTTAGGAATTACTCTCGGTGGTGCTCAGGAACCATATGCAATGTTGGGATTGAACTCAGGTCAGCTACTTGCAAGGCAAGTGCCCTATCCTCTTGTATTATCTCTCCAGCCATGACGGTTCATTTAATTTCTTGATTCTTTTCAAGTTTTTTTTATTGAACTGAAGGATCTTATGTTAAGTCAGAAGGAAAAGATCAAACACTGGATGTTCTCATTAATTTGTGGTACATAGACTAAGAGTGTCTAAGGAGTGGGAGATAGAAAAGATGGGATATCACTGGCTCTCAATTAGTGCAACAAAAATCCAAAGGAAAGAGAAAACTGGAGGGTGGACTGAGTTCAATAGTAGGAAAGGAACAAGAGTTTGGGGGAGGAGGAGATTGGGTTCCTCTATGGAAAAGGGGCAAAGAATCTCTATATATCTAGGCCCCTAAACCCAACACTTCCACAAACACAAGACCCAAATGACAATAGAAATTCAAACATTTTACAGTGAAGGGGGCAGGTTGGGGGATGAACAGGAATCTGGGGGAAGAGACCAGAACACAGGTGCAGTTTGGAATAGAGTGTGTCTGAAAACTCACTTAACCAACTGTGCAAATCTTGGTGTCTAAATTAATGAGAAGAAAAAGTTCTTCACAAAATCTTGATTGTTTTCTTTGTTCATTTTTTCTTCATCTTTTGATATTGCTTTTTAGACATCCATAATATCATTCAAAGTGCTATTCTGATGTTCCCAATAACCCTATTATCAGTCAGTTTGCATTTCAATCTTTTTGGTGTATATGTTAATTGCTTTCACTCTGCAGATCTAATATTTCTTTTATTTTTAATCTTACTGTATTTATTCTAAGAGATTTTATTTTTGGTTTGGAGGCAACACCTGACATTGTTCAGGGGTTACTCTTGGAAGGTTTGGGGATCCAACTCGAGTTGACCAATTGCAAGGCAAACACCCTATCTACTGCTCTGGCCCATTTAAGAGCAGTTTTAAGTTCAGAGAAAAATAGACTGAGTGGTACAGAAATTTTTCATATACTCCCTGCTCCCACTTGGGCATAACCTGTCCCGTTTTCAGCATGTGTCACTAGGATGATACATTCATTACATGAGGTGGAACTATATTAGCATAGTAGATTCAGATATAGCCTATAGTTTATATTGAAGGATCTCTTTTTTATACTTGTTTTGGAGCCATCCTCTGGTGGTGCTTAGGACTTATTCCTGGCTTTACCTTCAGGGATCACTCCTGGTAGGTCATGGGGGACCATATGGGGTGCCAGGAATGTAATTCTTTCTCTCAGAGATTGCTCTTGCTGTTGTATTCCAAAGATGCATTTCTGGTACTCTACAGAATCCTTTCACTGCCCTCAAAAACAGACCTCTTTTTTTCTCCTCCCTTGTCTCCTAGTAAGTGTTAGTCTTTTCATGGCTCACAACTTTGCCTTTTCCTAATGTTGTGTGGCTGGAATAATATAATTTGTGGCCCTCTCAGATTGGTTTTGTTCATTTTGGAAGCTACACAGAAGGTTCTTTTATGTTTTGTTCATGGCTCGACTGCTCATTTATTTTTGGAACAGAATAATCTTCTATTGTCTGGTCATGACACACTTTATTTTGCCATCCACCTACTCAAGGGCATCTTGGTTGTTTATGGGTGTTTGCAGCTATGAAGAAAACACATACATTTCTCTATATATAGGGATGTATTTGGTGAACAAGTTTTCAGCTCTTTGGGTAAATACCAAAGAATCTAATTGCTATCCCCTATGACAGGGGTCCTCAAACTTTAAACAGGGGCCCAGTTCACTGTCCCTCAGACCATTGGAGGGCCAGACTATAGTAAAAACAAAAATTACGAACAAATTCCTATGCACACTGCATACATCTTATTTTGATGTGAAGAAACAAAACGGGAACAAATACAATATGTGGCCTGCGGGCCATAGTTTGAGGACCACTGTCCTATGGTATGGTTATGTATAGTTTACAGAGAAACCATCAAATCATGCTCTTAGTAGTGATGCCAATTTACATTACCACCAGCAATGAATGAGAATTCCCCATACTCCAAATCCTTACCAACTTTTGATTTGACAAATGGTCTAGATTGGGCCTTTCTTATAGGTTGTCGTGATAGTAGTACTTTTGTAATGTTTGCCATACATGTCTAAAGGAACACAGGACTCTGGGTGACATAGTCTAGGGAGATTTTCCATGTTAACTTTGAGATATGTTGTAAAGCTTTACATACCATAATCCCATCCCAGGAGAATGGATCTGGATCAGGGATCCCAGCAGAAAATAAATTAAACCAGGCTGACGGTGAAATATGTGTAGTCTGGGGTCCTTCCATCCTCTGGAACAAGAGGAAGAGGCTGGCAGAGACACAATATTTATTGGGAAATTAAAACCATCCCCATGGGTGGGGGAGCAAAGGCAAAGAACCTATCTTTCCTGCCTAGATGGCTCTTTGGCATGCAAAGAAGCCATAATTGTTTAATGTGAACCTGTTATTCCAACAACAGGTGAGGAGCAAGAATGTTTACCTTAGACCTGTTACTCTGCTTTCGGTAGGATTATTTCCCTGCAGATGCAGGAGTGAGTGAGGGAGGGCTGGTTTGTAGTTTTGGTAAAACTCATTCTACATCTGCTTTGCTCTATAATATCCCCAATCTTGATTACTTTCTCTTTTTTAATCTCTGAGAGAACAAAGAAGATCCTGATGGGCCAGTCACAGTTCACTGTCTCCTTTTCCTTCACATTCTGTTCATGTCTGTTTTCTAGAAACTGGCTGGTTGTTGGCGATTGAACTTGACCCTTTAGAAGTTCTGTAGCTTCCCATATTCCGGCACAGTATAAGAAGTCAGCAAATGTCTGGTAGAAGAGAAACTGTGCATTTAAGTCTCATCACCATTTCCATTCGTCAACCAACCCTGTCAAGCCCTTAAAAGCTTTCTCACATTTTCTTTTTGTTTGTGTGTGCATTTATGTGTGTATGTGTACATCCTGCTATGTTCATGACTTACATCTGGCTCTGTGCTCAGGCATCACTCCGGGAAAGCTTCATGGACCATATCGGAAGCTTTGAATGGAACCTGGGTTGGCTATATCCAAGGTAAGTACCTTAACTGTTGTATCATTTTGTTGGCCCACATTTCTGCATTTCCTTTGTTCAGAGAACTTTTGAATGGATAACCCTGAACCACAGCCTGTGTTAGAGTTGAGAATATACTCCAAATGAGAAAAACATGGAAATGGTCCATTCTCATTGGAAAAAAATGTTCCCATCTTTAGAAAATTCACTTCATCTTTCTGATTCTCATCACTACCTTTTAAATTATGCCTTGTTGTAAAGTAATTATATTTTTTGAGTTGTAAAGGATTGCTGATCCTAAAGACATTTTTAAGAAGAGTGTCTCACAAGCTATTTTAATGCTATTATCACTGGGATTTTTTTTTATTAACTAAGGTGTCATCATTTACAATAGTACTGGAGTTGCAGAGTTCTATTGCAGTCTCTCTATCAGTGCTCCAAAATTCTTCCATCATCTCACAACTGTCCTTTTCCCCTTCCTCCCCTCATTTTCCATTTCTGCTGATCATATATTAGACTTCATTTCTACTGGGACTGTTCTAATCTTTTTTAATGACAAATATTCCTTGCTCATTTGTACAGCTAAATTGATTTTGTAAATCATTTTTGTCCATGGGCCAGAGCGATAGAACAGTGGGAGGGTGTCTGCCTTGCACGTGGCCCACCTGGGTATGATCCCTGGTATCCCATATGGTCCCCCAAGCCTGCCAGGAGTGATTTCTGAGTGCATAATCAGGAATAACCCCCAAGTGCTGCCAGTGTGGCCCCCCAAACAAAAAATTATTTTTGTCCAGTAATTTTACCAAAATTTCTTCATAAATACGATATATTGTATCCATAGATCCTTTTAGATGATTTGTATTCACGAGTATAATATGTAAATAATGACAATTTTATACTTCCTGCCTTTGTTGATGTTTTATACCAGGAATCAAGCACAAATTTGCAAAGACCCAAGGCTGCTAGGGCTGCAGGGCTGCACACTGCAGAGGCCTACGGCTGCCAGGGCCTGGTGCTGCAAAGTTCGCTGGGACTTGTGGGGCCTGGCTGGTTAGTGGGGCCTTGTGCCCACCCAGGGATAACGACATGTAGTGCGGGACCGAGAAATAAATAAAAAAGAAAGGGAAACCAAGTATACTTTTTATTCCTCCTGGATTCTGAGGCCTACAACCACTGCCTGGGGTTTTTGAAAGAGAGGGAGAGATAGATGGAAATTCACTGAGGGATAGGGGTGAGGCCATGTTAAAGAAAGAAAGAAAGAATAAAGATTACAAAGTAGGATATATCTGATGCTTTATCTCTGGCCCCCTGCAGACCAGCAGGCACTGCTTTGGTTACTATCCTGAGCCCTTCCCAAAGGTCCAAGATTTTCCTTTTATACCGGCATGACAAGAGAGCATGTCCAAAGGGCCTGTTCAGGGGTGAGTCCAGGTTCAACTGTCATTATAGTGGAGGTATCCAAGGGACGTGTCCATGTCCAAGTGTCATACATCAACACTAGATCATAAATATATAATTTATATGTATATATATAAATTTTTATATATTTATTTTATTCTTTTTTTGGTATTTATTTTATTCTTAAATTTTTTTAGTTAGAGCTCTATTATTTACAGTGCTGCTACTAATAAGGTTTTAGGCCATTGATTGTTCCAACATTATACCCACTGCCATCTGGTCAGTATCCCTCTACCAACATTTCCAGTTCTGCTGGTCCCCAGCCAGTTTAATAATCAGTAAATTCAGTAAACTCAGTAACCTCAGTTTTTTAGACTAACTCTTCTGCCTCTAGCCATTTCTTATTCCCTTACTGTGCTTCTTGATATTCTAATGCCTAGGCGGTACTGGAATACAGGTAGAATTTCAGGTATGTGAAATAGACATATCTTTAGGTGTATGAACAGCTAATATTTGACAGGAGATCTAAACATAATGCAGTGAAGCCAGGAAAGCATCTTCAGCAATTGTAGGGAACACTGGTTAGTAGTATGCCAAAAAGAAAGGGAACTCAGAACCTTATCTTCATACCACATATAAAACTAATTCAGAATGGATTAAAGATCACGATAATATTAGATCCAAATCCATAAATTACTTTGAAGAAATAATAGGCAGGACTCATGCTATTAATTCCAGAGGTATCTTTAATTGGTTAATGCCATTGGCATTAAACAAGTGGGATTATATAAAAATGAAAAGCTTCTATACTGCTAAAGAAATGATTTAATATAAAAAGATGCCTTACAGACTAGAAGAAAGTATTTGCTCATCACACATTTGACACAGGACTAATATCCAAGATAGATAATGTGCTTGCAAAACTCAACCCACCCCCCAAAATTAGAAAATGAAGGGAAGAGATGAACAGACATTTCCCCAAAGAAGACAGACAGACAGATGCCCAACAGGCATCTTGCTTGTGGTCATTCATCTTCAGGGAGATGAATGCAGAGTCTGGAGCTTCCCCCAGTGGGTCTGGCACACAGACAAAGGGTGGAAACACCCTGGGCTAGTGGTGATGTCAGCAAAAGGAATGAGTCAAAGTTTTCCTTTAACCATCAGTTTTTTTGTGATCCATAA